>JAEOAE010002403.1:0-100913 GCA_036365155.1 Meriones psammophilus | reverse complement strand
CTTATGAGATTACTGTTTTCTGCAAAGGCTTTGCCACACTCATTACATTTATAAGGTTTCTCTCCAGTATGTGTTCTTTTATGCCGTATGAGCTGACTGCTTTTTGCAAAGGCTATACCACATTGATTACATTTGTAAGTCTTCTCTCCAGTGTGTGTTCTTTTATGCCATATGAGTACAGTGATATAGGGGAAGGCTTTCCCACAAAGTGTGCATTTAAAGGGTTTCTCTCCAGTATGACTGCTTTCATGCCTGCAAAGAAAATTGGCACATGTGAAAGATTTACCACAGTCATTTCATTACACAAATAAATATATTTATCTATATGAATTAATTTCATAATTTGGTCTAATGGTAAAGAAGAATCAAATTTTAAAGTTTTATCACTTTATTTACATTCACGGTATTCCCCTTCATTATGGGTATTTTTGAAGATCCCTGTTTTGGTAAGAGTATTTGTTATGTGGATCTCTTTTATAGCATCATTTTTCTATAAGAGGTTTTCTCCTATATATGAAGAGTATTGTAAGAATTCAGAGTTTCACCACACCAATCCCATTCACAAATTTTTGTACTGTATGAATGATACTTCATTTTCAAAGTGAGCCAAGACAAGCAGAAGTTTCAAATTCCTAGTATTCTTAGGTATTTTCAGCAATATGAGTTTGCTGATGAATTCTCAGTGAAGTTGCAAAACCAATTAACAGTAACCATTTATCACATTTAGAAAATTTAATCACAGTGGGGACTACTACCAAATCAATTGTTCTTGGAGAAAGACAGGGACACTGCTTCTTTCAATATCCCTATGCTCATGTGTCTTAGAATCATTTTGACATATGATATACCAGTTTAATTTACAAAAATAATAAAGATTCCCATATTGAATTAACACAGTTTGTTTTTTGTTCATCATAGACATGTCATATAGGGATTAAGGTTTCTCCAAAACAATATTCTTGATTCTCATAAGCTGCTCCTTTCAATAAACTTTACAATGTTACTGCATGAAAATGAGTAACACTGGTTCTAATATGAAATTTTTGCTTATTAGAAGGTTTTGGACGCATACTGATCACCAATTCATTGTGTATACCTCTTACAATATCTGAGTAGATAGAATGAGACTAATCAGATTGGCAGTTCAAGTCAGTAGCTGTAATGTCCATATGATTCAAATGGTATTTTTGTTACAATATTATTTTATTTTCTTCTATCTTAGGGGAGTGCCTTGTAAACACAAATCAGATGCCTGACATTGAAGTACATGGAATTATGAGATTTTATTGATCATCAGTACACTTAAAGCAGTGCTGTTTTTACACTGTTGCTTTTCTTTAAAACGTCCAGGACACAGCCATGTGTGCTGGTACATGCCTTCAATCCCAGCACTTGTGGAGGCAGAATCTGGCAGATCGGTTTGATTTTGAGGTCAGGCTGGTATAACAAGCAAGTCTAAGAAAGTCACAGATACTCAGAAAAAAAATCTATTTCAAAAACAGAAGATAAAAAGCAGCCAATAAACAAACAAAAAAAACAAACAAACAAAAAACAATAAAAAAACACCAAACTTCCAGGACACATTAAAATTTAAGATTTATATCTGTATCAACATGCACATAAAGTTACCTTTTATTACTTGTAGAACTTTGAAAATGTTCTTCAATATTATGGTCATCCCAATTGTAGCCTAAAATATAGTACCAGAAAATATATATTATTGGAAATATCATGTTATTATTAAGGCAAAACTTAAATCACTATCTTCTGTGACCCTTAGAACCATGCCTGATTTATTTACCTCATTCCTCCTCATTCTCAATTGGAATTACAGAAGATGATCAATAACAAAGTAAGAGTTGTCTCTTTATTTTTAAAGTGAAAGAAAAATTGCAGTCCTACCTATAGCAGTGAGGTTTTCACAGGTCTCTAGCATCACATCTTTGTAGAGTTGCTTCTGGGAAGGTTCCAGCAAGGCCCACTCTTCTTGGCTGAATTTCACATGCACATCATTGAAGGTCACGGAATTCTAAAATATGCCATACATTTGTACAACAGAAACAGTGGCAACAATATAATTTATACTTCATTGTCAATATAATCATATAATTCTACTGCTTCTTCAATTTATTTTCTGACACAGAAATGTGAATGTTATACAGTTGGGTGCTGTGCATGATGTGAAGTAGGGGAAATGAAAAAAAGCCTAAAGGTTAGATTGAAAAAAAAAGAAAAAAAAATGTAGGCGTGCTTCAAAAACCTGTGTTTCATCAGTTTGTAAGACATGAATATAAAGTAGCCATTAGTTGGGTTCTTGAGCAATCTATGAATCATCTTCAGTTACTTGGGTGAGTAGGTCAGGACACTGTCATGAGACAGGTGGAAGGACAAAACACAGTCATGATATTTTATATAGCAACAAATGAGATGTGTTGATCAGGGGACACTGAACAGATGGGTAATATCAGTCAAAAGACAACATGGTACTGAATATTACGTTTTGACCAGGGCTCAAGGATGTGGCATATCAGTATGTGAAGAGGGGGCTCATATATTTGTGGAAGGGAAAGTGGACTACAGTGAATACATGAATAAAAATAATGTGAGTGGCAAGCAACAACAATCATAGCCAATAACATCATATTTCTGAGTGACCAGACAAAAGAAAAGGAATAGAACACATTGTTTTGTATATCCTCCTTAATAAATAATATAGTCTATAGATTAAAAATAAAGATTAAAACTTTTCTATTATAAAAGAAGTGTTGATGTTATCACTAAATCATTTTAGAAGAAAACAGAATAACAAGTTTTAACTGTATCATATCT
This sequence comes from Meriones psammophilus, assembly GCA_036365155.1. Taxonomy (NCBI): domain Eukaryota; kingdom Metazoa; phylum Chordata; class Mammalia; order Rodentia; family Muridae; genus Meriones; species Meriones psammophilus. Next base: position 98,084 of record JAEOAE010002403.1, on the reverse strand, counting down.
GAACTTTTTGAAGAGGATATAGCTTTGGAATAGACATGGCAATTATTGTGGAGAAACAGAGAGAAGACTGTGAAATAGAGAGACAGAGACATAGAGACAGAGACACACACAGAGAGAAATTAACAGATGAACAATACTAAGTACAGATCAGAGAAATTTATTAACAGTTACTAACTACAAAAAATGGTGGACAAGCTGGGTGTATTCTGTCATGCCTTCAATTCCATCACTCAGGAGGCAGACGCAGGTGTACCTTATTGAACTGGATGTCAGCATTATCTATTCAAAGAGTTCTAGGATAGCCAGACCTATATAGTAAGACAGAGCCTCCGCTAAAAGTCAATCAAACAAACACAAAATATTGAAAGAACTCAGAGGTCTTTACTGAAGCTTCTACAAGGAATTATACATTCACTCCTGTTGTATATTTATTCTCCAGAAATCTGCACTGCCCCAGCTTAAACTGTAACTTCAATGATATCTTACTAAAAGGGAATGCATGTTTAAACAGCTAAAAATAGAAAGATGAAAATATTAACAATATAAATGCTGATCATAAATAAGCAACATAAAACAGGACAGATGGCTCAGCAGTGAGGAGTTATTGCTGCTCTTTCAAATAATTGGGCTCAATTGTCAGTGATTACCTGGGACCCACTACTATCAATTGCTATAAGTTCATGAGTTCTGAAGACATCTTCAGACTACTGTGAGGATTAGGCACACAAGAGGTACATATTCATGCATACAATTAAAATATTCATATTCAGTAAAAATTAAAAATAGATCCCAGATGGTTGGGCTGATTGCATACTGTGTCTGATAAGCTGGGTAGCAGAGACTGCATGGCGTCCAATAGTTGGATCTGTGGGTCCCAACTGACTGTGTTTCAAATGTAAGAAGAAAACCAATGATGAGGAAAACAATCGGGTCCAACCTCAGAGCTCCCAGCTAATCTCTGGGAAAATTCCTGGGATGTTGCAGCAGGAATAAGGTTTTCAAGCAAATGGACCCAAGAACCAAGCAGGAGTAGATATTCTAATATCTAATAAAATAGACTTTCAATCAAAATTATTTGAAAGGGATGAGGAAGGGGGGAATCCAAGATGGCGGTGCCAGGAGGACATTGGGTCTGAGGAGTAGGACAGCAATGTTGGTACAACAACTAAAAGACTGAACTCTGGGCCCTAAAACAACAGCGATCCTGTTTCCCAGGTGAGAGGAAACTCCACCGTGTGGGAGTCAGTCAGGTCCACTCTCAGATCACTCAGTGAGAACTGGAAAGATATCCTGGGTTGCAGGATACACCTTTGTGTCCTGATAACCTTTCCTGAGCCTCAGTCTAGGAAAAAAAAACAGGGAAGAAGAAAGCAGGTCTGACCTCAGGTCACCCAGTCTATCCCTGGAAAGGTCCTGCAGACTGGTGGGTGCACAGCCGCCAGGCCTGAGTGGGCCTCCAGCCGCTAGCCCTGCATGCCGTACTCTCCATCACAGGCAGAAATGTGTGCCCCAGGACACTAGAGGCTAGGTTTCCCTGTCTGGAGAAAATCCCACAGGCAGGGAAACAGCAGGTCCCAGCTTAGAGAACTCAGCCACCTCCCACACACACTACAACCACCATACATAGAAACATTCTTGGAAAAGTTCTCAGCTTTTTTCCGAGTCACCAGCTTGGAGCCATCATTGGCAAGTGCCTACATATTCTACACACCACGTCAAACACCACAGACTGAGTCTTCCTGTTGGGAGAAAACCCAAAGGTGGGGGAAATGTCTGGCCCTACCTCAGGACACCTAGCTCCAGAAAAGTTTCTGGTTATCCACAGGCTCCATACTCTAGCCTCCTGCTGTACACATGAGAGTGGTGCTCACCTGCCAGTGATTACCACTTGGGTACTGGGGCACAGAACTCAAAACTGAGACCTACAGAAGCCTGGGTTCCCTGAGATCAATCCCCAGATACTGCTCCAAGGGACAACCAGTTATCGCTAACTAAACTGACTAAACCACGGGGCACTCAGGTTACAGCAGCAACTCACTAAATTTACATCAAGAAACCCAGCAGCAGGGCAGCTGTCTCCAGAACTTCTCTGGGTGAGAGGATAGCCCCCTTTACTAACAAAGGCCACAATTACTACTCAGGTGTGTATGCCTGAGATGAGCTGTGGCAATTCCTGAAAAATACCTGCCATTCAGTGACCATACCTAAAAATATGAGGAGGGCTCCTTTGGGAAAAATCATCTTCCTGCCAAGGGGATTCTCCCCACCACAAGATTCGAGGAAGCACCAGAAACTAACAGTCAACATCTAAGATAGACAAATGGGTAGATGCAAGTGTAAAAGCTCAATTCAAAAAAGACAGAGCAATATGGCATCTCCAGAACCCAGTTATCCATGGGGAAGTAGCCCTGGATACCCCAGCATAAATGAAATTCAAGAAGATGACCTTATATCTATGCTTAAGAAGAGGATAATAGAGGAAACAAATAAAATGTGTAAAGAACTAGAGGAAGATAAAGTCAAACAGATTATGGCCATCTGCAAAGAAATGGAAGAATATAAAGACAAACAGATTACAGCCAAACGTAAAGAAATACAGGAAGTTGCATCCAAAAAAAATTGTGGCCTTTACAGAAGAAATACTTAAGTCAGTGAAAGAAATTAAAGAAACAGAAGATTGTTCAAACAAACAGCTGAAGGAACTGAAGGAAAATATAGTCAGACAGGTGAAGGAAATCAACAAAACAGCTCAAGATCTGAAGATACAATTGGAAAAATTAAAGAAAACACAAATGGAGGAAACTGTGGAGAGAAAGAACTTAGGGAAGAAAACAGGAACTACAGAGGTAAGCATAAGCAATAGACTATGAGAGATGGAAGAAAGAATCTCAGGTGTGGAAGACACAATGGAAGAAATCGATGTATCCATCAAAGAAAATGTTAAATCTAAAAAATTCCTGACACAGACCGTCCAAGAAATCCAAGACAACATGAAAAGGCAAAACCTAAGAATAATAGGAATATAGAAAAAGAAGATTTCTTCCTCCAAGGGCCAGAAAATATTTTCAGTAAAATCATAGAAGAACAACCAGAGAACTCTTCCAGCTGATAAACACCTTCAGCAAAGTGGTAGGATGCAAAATCAACTCAAAAAATCAGAAGCCCTCCTGTATACCAAAGACAAAATGGCTGATAAAGAAATAAGGGAAACAACACCCTTCACAATAGCTACTAACCACATAAAATACCTTGGGTTTACACTAACCAAGCAAGTGAAAGACATGTTTGAGAAAAACTTCAAGTCTCTGAAGAAAGAAATTGAAGAAGATACCAGAATATGGAAAGATCTCCCATGCTCATGGATTGGTAGGATAAACATTGTGAAAATGGCCATCCTGCCAAAAGCAATCTACAGATTCAATGCAATTCCCATCAAAATACCAACTCAATTCTTTACAGACCTTGAAAAAAAGATTCTCATGTTCATATGGAGAAACAAAAACCCCAGAATCTCCAAAACAATCCTGTACAACAACAGATCATCTGGAGGTATCTCCATCTCCGATCTCAAGTTGTACTACAGAGCAATAGTAATAAAAACTGCATGGTATTGGCATAGAAACAGAAAGGAGGATCAATGTAACTGAATAGAAGATCCAGAAATAAACCCACACACCTATGAATACTTGATTTTTGACAAAGCAGCCAAATCCAGTCAGTGGAAAAAAGACAGCATCTTCAACAAATGGTGCTGGTCCAACTGGATGTCTACATGCAAGAAAATGAAAATGAATTAATATTTATCATTGTGCACAAAACTAAGGTCCAAGTGGATCAAAGACCTCAACATTAAACCAGATACTCTAAATTGGTTAGAAAAAAAAGTGGGGAACAGCCTAGAACTCATTGATACTGGAGACAACTTCCTGAACAGAACACCAACAGCACAGGCTCTAAGAGTATCAATCAATAAATGGGACCTCATGAAGCTGAAAAGCTTCTGTAAAGCAAAGGACACCATCATCCAAACAAAACAACTGCCTACAGGTTGGAAAGAATCATCACCAACCCTATATTTGACAGAGGGCTAATATCCAGTATATATAAAGAATTAAAGAAGCCGAAAAGCAACAAAACAAATAATCCAATTGAAAAATGGGGAACAGAGCTAAACAGAGAATTCTTGATAGAGGAATATCAAATGGCAGAGAAACACTTAAAGAAATACTCAACCTCATTAGCTATTAGGGAAATGCAAATCAAAACGACCCTGAGAAATCACCTTACACCCATCAGAATGGCCAAGATGAAAAACTCAATTGACAACACATGCTGGAGAGGTTGTGGAGAAAGGGGAACCTTCCTCCACTGCTGGTAGGAATGTGAACTGGTACAACCACTTTGGAAGTCAATCTGGCGCTTACTCAGACAATTAGGAATAACACTTCCTCAAGACACAGCTATACCACTGCTATGTATATAACCAAACTTTGCTCAAGTACACAATAAGGACATTTGCTCAACCATGTTTGTAGCAGCTTCATTTGTAATAGCCAGAACCTGGAAACAACCCAGATGTCCATCATCGAAGGAATGGATACAGAAATTGTGGTATTTTTACACAATGGAATACTACTCAGCAATAAAAAATGAGGAAATCATGAAATTTGCAGGCAAATGGTGGGATCTAGAAAAGATCATTCTGAGTGAAGTACCCTAGAAGGAGAAAGACAAACATGATATATACTCGCTTATATAGACCTACAAGATATAATAAACATAATGACGTCTATACACCTAAAGGAGATAAACAAGAAAGCAGACACAAGGTAAGATATCAATCCTCACTTAGAAAGACAACTGAGATGTGCATTGGACATACGGCAGGAGTCTACCGCAGAAGGCATCTGAAAGACCCTACCAAGCAGCATTTCAAAACAGATACTAAGACTCATAACCAAACCTTCAGCAGAAGGAGAGTTAGTATGACAGGGAAAGGATAGGAGCCCCACAAGGACCAAATATATCTGGGCACAGGGTTTTTTTTTTTGAAACTGTTTCTCCAACCAAGGACCATGTATGGATATAACCTAGAACCTTTACTCAGACGAAGCTCGTTGTAGCTCAATAACCAATTGGTTTGCCATAGTAAGAGGAACAGGGACTATCTCTGACAGGAACTCAATGGCAGGCTCTTTGACTCCCCACCCCACAAGGGAGCAGCAGTTCTGCTAGGCCACATAGGAGGACTTCCCAGCCAGCCCTGAAGATACCAGAAAAAACAGGGCCAGATGAAATGGGAGGAGGTCCTCCCCAATCCATGGACTTGGAAAGGGGCAGGGAGAAGTTGAGGGAGGGAGGGTGGGATTGGGAGGGAATAAGGTAGTGGGATGCAGCTGGGATACTGCATTAATAAAATGTAACTAATAATAACAAACAATTAAAAAAATACAAAAAAATCATAGAAGAAAATTTCCCCAACTAAAAAGAGAGGTGTATAAGAATACAAGAAGCCTACAGAATACCAAATAAATTAGACCAGAAAAGAAAATTCTCCCACCATATAATAAACAGTAAGTATACCGAACAAAGAAAATCTACTAAAAACTGCAAGGGAAAAAGGAGAAGTAACATATAATGGCAAACCTATCAGAATCACACCTGACTTATCAACAGAGACTATGAAATCCAGAAGGGCCTGAACAGATATCATGCAGACCATAAGAGAACATAGATGTCTGCCCAGGCTACTATACCCAGCCAAAGTCTCAGTCATCATAGATGGAGCAAACAAGATATTTAATGACAAAAGCAAATTTAAACAATACCTACCCACAAATCCAGAGGTACAGAAGCTCCTAGAAGGAAAACTACAACCCAGGAAAGCTAACTACATTCAGGAAAACACAGGAAAGAAATAATGTCATTACAGCCAAACTAAAAGTAACCAAGCACACAAACACACTACCACAAGCAACATCAAAATAAAAGGAACTAACAGCCACTGATCATTAATTTCCCTCAACATCAATGGACTTAACCCTCCAATAAAGACACAGACTATCAGGATGAATATGTAAACAAGACCCAACAATCTGTTGCATACAAGAAACACATCTAAGTCACAAAGATAGACATTACCTGAGAGTAAAAAGCTGGAAGGTTCCAAGCAAATGGACCCAAGAAACATGCAGGAGTAGCCATTTTAATATCTAATAAAGTAGATTTTCAATCAAAATTAATCAAAAAACATGAGGAAGGTCATTTCATACCCATCAAAGGAAAATTCTGCCAAGAAGAAATCACAATTCTGAACATCTATGCTCCAAATACGAAGGTACCCACGTTTGTAAAAGAAACATTAATAAAACCTAAACCGCACACAAATCCCCATACATTACTACTGGGAAACTTCAACACCACACTCTGAATAAAGGAGAGGTAAACAACAGAAATTAAACAAAGAAACAATATCTCTCATAGAGGTCATGTATCAAATGGACCTAACAGATATCTACAGAATCTTACACCCAAAGACAAAAGAATTTACCTTCTTCTCAGCACCTCATGGAATCTTCTCCAAAATAGACCATATCATTGGTCACAAAGTGAGTCTCAACAGATACAAGAAGATTGAAATAATCCCTTGTAACCTATCTAATTACCATGGACTAAAGCTGGACCTCAACAACAACAGAAATAGTAAAAAACCTACACACTCATGGAAACTGAACAACTCGCTACTAAACAACAGCTGGGTCAGGGAAGAAATAAAGAAAGAAATTAAAGTCTTCCCAGAATTCAATGGAAACGAAGACACAACACAACCAAACTTATGGGAGACAATGAAACCAGTGCTAAGAGGAAAGTTCATAGCACTAAGTGCCTTCAAGAAGAAATTTGTAACATCTCACACAATCAACTTAATAGCTCATCTAAAGGCCCTAGGAAAAAAGAAGCAGACACACCAAAAAAGAATAGACACCTGGAAATAATCAAACTCAGGACTGAAATCAATAAATTAGAAACAAATAAAACATTTCAAAGAATCAATAAAACCAAGACCTGGTTCTTTGAGAAAATTAACAAGATAGACAAACCCTTAGCCAAACTAACTAAAAGGCAGAGAGAGATTATCCAAATTAACAAAATCAGAAATGAAAACGGGAGAAAACAAAAGATACTAAGGAAATCCAAACAATCGTTAGGACTTACTTCAAAAGTCTATATGCCATAAAATTTGAAAATATAAATGAAATGGACAATTTTCTTGATCGATTTGACTTACCAAAGCTGAATCAGGACCAGGTAAATCAACTAAATAGTCCTATATCCCCCAAAGATATAGAAGCAGTCATCAAAAGTCTCCCATCCAAAAAAAGCCCAGGACCAGATGGCTTCATCGCAGAATTCTACCAGACCTTCAAAGAAGAGCTAACACCAATTCTCTTCAAACTATTCCACAAAATAGAAACAGAAGGAATATTACCAAATTCATTCTATGAAGCCACAGTCACCTTGGTACCTAAACCTCACAAAGACTCAACAAAGAAAGAGAATTTCCGGCCAATCTCCCTTATGAACATTGATGCAAAAATACTTAATAAAATACTTGCAAACCGAATCCAAGAACACATCAAAGATATTATCCACTATGACCAAGTAGGCTTCATCCCAGGTATGCAGGGGTGGTTCAATATACGGAAATCCATCAATGTGATCCACCATATTAACAAACTGAAAGAAAAAAAAAAAAAAAAACACAGGATAATCTCCCTAGATGCTGAAAAAGCCTTTGACAAAATCCAACATCCATTCATGTTCAAAGTATTGGAGAGATCAGGGATACAAGGCACATATCTAAACATAGTTAAGGCAATATACAGCAAGCCTATAGCCAACATCAAACTGAACGGAGAGAAACTTAAAGCAATCCCACTGAAATCAGGGATAAGACAAGGCTGCCCACTCTCTCCATATCTCTTCAACATAGTTCTGGAAGTCCTTGCTAGAGCAATAAGACAGTTGAAGGAGATCAAGGGGATACAAATTGGAAAGGAAGAAGTCAAATTATCACTATTTGCAGATGATATGATAGTATACGTGAGTGACCCCAAAAACTCTACCAGGGAACTCCTACAGCTGATGAACACCTTCAGCAAAGTGGCCTGATACAAAATTAACTCAAAAAAAAAAAATCAGTAGCCCTCCTGTATACAAAAGACAAAAGGGCTGAGAAAGAAATTAGGGAAACAACACCCTTCACAATAGCCACAAATGACATAAGGTACCTCGGAGTAACCCTAACCAAGGAAGTCAAAGACTTGTATGAAAAAAATTTCAAATCTCTGAAGAAAGAACTGGAAGAAGATATGAGAAGATGGAAAGATCTCCCATGCTCATGGCTTGGTAGGATTAACATAGTAAAAATGGCCATCTTACCAAAAGCAATATACAGATTCAATGCAATGCCCATCAAATTACCAACACAATTCTTTACAGACTTGGTAAGAAAAATTCTCAACTTCATATGGAATAACAAGAAACCCAGATTTGCTAAAATAATCCTCTACAATAAAAGATCTTCTGGAGGTATCTCCATCCCTGATCTTAAGTTGTACTATAGAGCAACAGTTTTAAAAACTGCATGGTACTGGCATAGAAACAGAATGGTGGATCAATGGAACCGAACAGAGGACCCAGAAATAAACCCACACACTTATGGACACCTGATATTTGACAAAGACGCCAAAATCATACAATGGAAATAAAGATAGCATCTTCAACAAATGGTGCTGGTCCAACTGGATGGCTACATGTAGAAAAATGAAAATAGATCCATACTTATCACCCTGCACAAAACTGAAGTCCAAGTGGATCAAAGACCTCAACATAAAACCAGACACATTAAATCGGCTTGAAAAAAAAGTGGGGAATACCCTAGAACTCATTGGTACAGGGGAAAACTTCCTGAACAGAACCCCAACAGCACAGGCTCTAAGAGCAACAATCAATAAATGGGACCTCATGAAACTGAAAAGCTTCTGCAAAGCAAAGGATACCGTCATCAAAACAAAGCGACCTCCTACAGATTGGGAAAGAATCTTCACCAACCCTTTATCTGACAGAGGACTCATATCAAGTATATATAAAGAACTAAAGAAGCTGAAAAGCAGCAAACCAAGTAACCCACTTAAAAAATGGGGAACAGAGCTAAATAGAGAATTCTCTGTAGAGGAATACCGAATGGCAGAGAAGCACTTAAAGAAATGCTCAACCTCACTAGCCATTAGGGAAATGCAAATCAAAACAACCCTGAGATTTCACCTCACAACCATGAGAATGGCCAAGATCAAAAACTCAAGTGACAACACATGATGGAGAGGTTGTGGAGAAAGAGGAACCCTTCTCCACTGCTGGTGGGAATGTAAACTGGTACAACCACTCTGGAAATCAATCTGGCGTTTTCTCAGACAACTAGGAATAGTACTTCCCCAAGATCCAGCCATACCACTCCTAGGCATATATCCAAAAGAGGCTCAAGCACACAAAAAGGAAATTTGCTCAACCATGTTTGTAGCAGCTTTATTTGTAATAGTCAGAAGCTGGAAACAACCCAGATGCCCCTCAACTGAAGAATGGATGGATAAATTGTGGTACATCTACACAATGGAATATTACTCAGCAATGAAAAATAAGGAAATTATGAAATTTGCAGGTAAATGGTGGGATCTGGAGAGGATCATCATGAGTGAGTTGTCCCAGAAGCAAAAAGACACACATGGTATATACTCACTCATATAGACATACAACATAGGACAAACCCACTAAAACCTGTGCATCTAAAGAAACTAAGCAAGAGAGAGGACCCTAAGTAAAATGTCTAATCCCCATCCGGAAAGGCAAAAAGGATGGACATCAGAAGAAGAAGAAAACAGGAAATAACCTAGGAACCTACCACAGAGGGTCTCTGAAAGCCTCTGCCCTACAGACTATCAAAGCAGAAGCTAAGCCTGATGGGCAACTATTAGGCAGAGTGAATGGAATTTTATGTAAGAACTGGGAAAGAGTAAGGGCTGGAGAGGACAGGGTCTCCACAAGGAGAGCAACAGAACAAGAAAATTTGAACACAGGGAACTCCCCAGAGACTCAAAATCCAACCAAGGACTATTCATAGAGATAACCCAGAACCCCTGCACAGATGTAGCCCAGGGCAGTTCAGAGTCCAATTGGGTTACATAGTAATGAGAAGAGGGGCTGCCTCTGACATGAACTGACTGGCCTGCTCTTTAGTCACCTCCTCCTGAGGAGGAGCAACCTTACCAGGCCATAGTAGAGGACAATGCAGCCACTTTTGATGTGAACTGATGGACTAAGATCAGAAAGGAGAGGAGAACCTCCCCTATCAGTGGACTTGGGGAGTGGCATGGATGCAGAGGGAGGAGGGAGGGTGGGATTGGGAGGGGAGGGAGGGGCTTATGGGGGGATGCAGAGTGAATAAAGTGTAATTGATGAAAAATAAAAAAAGGGAAAAAAATAATAATTTAAGAACCTTAAATGACTTTCAAAAGTGGAGGAAAACATGGAGTTAGTCAATTTACATGGAGCACGTCTCGCCCCTGGGGGCAATGGTCTCCTGAACCTACTCAGACCTCGGACACCACCACTGCTAGTTCTAGAACTGATTCAGGATGTTCCAACGAGGGGGTTAAGGCTTCTCATAATATTTCTTATAAGCCCACACCTGTTTGTTTACATCCCCCATTTTTATTCATTATTAGCCAGATAGAGCCAAGTAATTATGGTAATGATACTTGCTTTTTTTGCCCAATGCTGTAATACTAGTAAATTTACTAGCTGGTTACTCACATGCCTCGCTGGGTGCTTGTGCCCGTTGATGCCCTCACGCTATGACTCTCTTCAGACAGAAAAGGGATTTTGGAATTACAGCTGCCATTTTCAGTGCCATCTCATTGGCGGCTGTTGGAGCTAGCACCACCGCATTAGCCATGAGTCATACTGGGCAGACTGCTCAGACCCTGAATAACCTTTTAGCCAATGTAGCTCATGCCTTAGATGTACAAAAAGGAATTAATGCTCAACTAAAAGGAGGTTTGATGGTGTTCAATAAGAGGTTTGACCTCGTGCAGGAGCAAACTGATACCGTATGGCAAATCGCTCAACTTGGCTGTCAATGAAAGTATGCTGGACTTTGTGTTACTAGCATACAACATGAGAATTTTTCCTGTGCTGCAATTCTGTCTAAACAATTGTCAAGCTATATTTTAGGTAATTGGACTGGAGAATTCGATACTACGATGGACCAGCTGAGAGTGGCCATTGTCATGGTAAATTCTACCAGAGTGGACGCAGGACTAGCCACAGGATTATCATCATGGATTGCTGCAGCCATGAATCATCTGAAGGAAGGGGCAGGCATGGGAGCGTTAGCAGGCCTTCTGGTGTTGGTCACCTTGGTTTGCCTGTGGTATATATGCAAGATTAGAGTCTCACAACAGCATAATGCAGCCATGACCATTCAGACCTTTACAGCCATTAAAGCAGGACAGTCTCCCCAAGCATGGTTGGCTACCATAAAAAGCCAAAAAGTTACGCTCAGGATGCGAGGCTAAGCACTGCACTCAGGGTCAGCCGCCTTGGACCCAGAGAAGAGCATGTCTGATTGCATGCGGGTTGATGCCCCAGGTCCCGCCTCTGAGAAAAAGGTATCAGACGGGTCTGATGCTCTTTGGGTGGATGACACCTAAATGAACATCAGTACAAAGTCCCAATTTATTTCTAATATCAGAGATCAGACCTCTACTCTTGCCTGATGCGTCCAAAACAAAAAGGGGGAACTGTAGAGAGCTGCTTAATGCCACACCTGAAAGATGGAGCTGGTTTCCGCCTTCCAGCTTCCCGATGGTGAGTGCTCTCTGCCACAAACAACTCCACATTTGGCTAAGGCTGAGGACCTGGCTTGCTTCCGTGTATGTGGACCTATCTGCATTGCCCACGTGGCATGCTGAGGTTGGCTACCCAGAGGCTATTTAAAGTGGGCTGGCTTTCCCCAGGGTCAGATGATTGTTCAAGTTCCTGAATAAACTGCATTGAAAAAAAAAAAAAAAAACTTTAGCAATTTAAATGTTGATCATAAATAGGCAACATGAGGGATGGAGGTATGGCTCAGTGGTTAAGAACACTATCTCTTCTTCCAGAGGACCTGGGTTAAATTCCCAGCACCCACATGACAGCTCATAGCTGTCTGTAACACAAATATATTCAATAAAATACTCGCAAAGTAAATCCAAGCACACATCAAAGATATACATGATGAACAAATTGGCTTACTTTCAGGCATATAAGAATGGTTCAACATATGAAAATTCATCAAAGTAATCCACTATATAAACATACTGAAAGACAAAGATCACACGATCATCTCATTAGATGAGAAAAAGCCTTTGACAAAGTCTAACACTCCTTCATGTTAAAAGACTTGGAGAAATCCGGTATACAAGGAATCAGGCACATAATATAATAAAGGCAGTAAAAAACAAGCTGATAGCCAACGTCAAATCAGTTGGAGGGAAACTTAAAGACATTCCACTAATATGAGGTACAGGACAAGGATGCCTCCCCTCTCCATATGTCTTCAATGTACTCCTTACGTCCTAGCTAAAGCAATAAGACAACTGAAGATTATCAAGGAGATACAAATTGGAAAGGAAGAATTCAAAGTATTACTTTTAGCAGATGATTTAGTAGTATACCTAGGTGACCCAAGAAATTTTACCAGAGAATTCCTACAGTTGATATACACTTTCCACAAAATGGCTGGGAACAAAACTAACTAAAAATTCCATTAGTCCTGTATACAAATGAAAAATGGGCTGAGAACGAAACAGAATGCCACACGAAGACAAACTGAGACATGTAACCCAGACCCGGGGGAGGGAGCTTACATAAAATGAGATATCAACTAAGAAGCATACATGTTCTAGACCTAGGCCTCTTGAACTTATCTGTACTAAGGGTGATTTGGTCATGTGGATTGAGTGGTAAGTGGAGGGGACTGTTTCTAATATGAAGTCTACTGCCTGCTTTTAGATACTCTCCACCTGTCAAGTGTGCCATGACTGGCCTTAGTGGATGAGGATATTCTCAGTCCTGATGTGACTTGATGTGCTACAAAAAGGTGATACAGGAAGAGTAGGGCTCCATTTTTCTGGGAGAGGAGGAAGAAGGGTACGAGTGGACTGAGAGCAGAGGAAGGAGGGATCACCCTTTGGTTGTAAAGTCAAAAAACAAACTAATCTCTCTAAAAAATTTAATACACTCAGAGAGAGACAGTGGGATTGAGAAGTGATAAGGGAGGGGGCTGTATGTGGGACATGAAATAAACATAATAAATAAAAATGAATAAAAGAATAATATTAATATATTCTCTGACATATCCTGATGGAAAACTGGCAACATGGCCTTGCCCATCAAATTAGAATGGTCAAAATAAAAACCCAAAACTGTCATCAAATCTTCATATATCTGTCATAGTCTAAGAACACAGTCACAATATATATATATATATATATATATATATATATATATATATATATATATATATATATATATATATATATCATGCTTTTTGAAATAAATCTCATTGTTGTGGCATTATATAGGACCTGTCAAATTCTCTTACAAGGCAGAACTTCAGCATGATGTGACATATAGTAATAAATGACAACATAAAGAAGCATGTAACTTCAAACAATACATACATACATTCTATTAAGCATTTTAATATTAATATTGGTAAGATATGTTGACAAAACAGAATGCATTGGGGGCACATCTTCCATCCTTGTACTCAGAAAGCTGACACATGAGAATCAAGAATTCAAATGTAGCCTTGACTAATTACTAACATCCAAGCAAGGTATGAAAACTAACATCACCATCTAAGAAATCAATCCCCAATTTTTAACTCTACATTACTTAATTTTTTAGATCATGAGCAAAATAAGAAAGATCTGAGGCCCAATTACCTCACAAATGACCTCTAGCTTAATTTTTCATGGAGCCTATTTTCCACTGAAATCCTATGACCTCCACTTTCTCTGCATGCATTACATTCAACATTCTGAACTTCCATGTACTACAGGAATTGCCAATTAAGCTCTGCATTTTTGCCATCTAAAATCCTGATATATTCCACATTCCTCAAAAAAAGAGAGCATTATCAGGTCTGTCCAGGAGCAAAGTCACATTTGGCATACTTTTTTTCTACTAACCTGCTACTGTCCTGCTTTGATTGAATCCCCTAAGCACAGACATCTCAGGTCATGAATAGGTTTACTTCTTTGGTCCTGTCAGACCACAGTACATTATTATGAATGCCTAGGATAGAAACTCAAGTTTCAAGAAAACTAAGGCAAAAATCATGGAATATATTGTTTCCTGTCTTGCTCTCTTGTTTCTTCATCGTCTCAAGCTTAGCTAGCTTTTTTATCCAGCCCAGGGCCGCTTACTTAGGGATAGTACCACCCTCCATTGAAGAATCTTCTATAGAAATCATCAGTCAACGAAATCTCTCATTTACATAGAAACCAGCCATTTCCTCATTAGTTTATTTACTCTTTCACCTTATAGCCTACTCAAAGCTCTGTACCTCTTCTCTCCTGCTGTTATCACCCCCACCATCATCCCTCACTCCTCCTCCCCTTCTCAGGAAATGGGAAGCTCCCCATAACAAATCTTCTCAGCACATCAAGTTGCATACAAACTAAGTACATCTTTTCCACTGAGATCAGAGAAGGCTTCCCAGCTAGGACAAAATGATTCATAAACAGTTAACTGTCTCCACATCATAGACAACACCCATTTCAGATGGTAGGTGACTGACATGAAGACAAAGGTGCCCATTAGCTAGATATGTGTAAGTGCCTAGGTACATTCCATGCATGCTCTTTCAATGGTGGCAACCGGAAATTTTATGCTGGCATGATGCCAACTGAATTTACCATGTTAAAAAAACACACAGTATTATGAAATGCAGCATTATGAAGACATTTTACACACACAAAAATATGACTTCTGTAATTACTGTTAAGCAAAAGTAATAAAGATTTTACACAATATTTGTGAAAGAATATAGCAAAAATTCCAAAATATAAGCCCAACAATATAGTCAAGTTTTCATCAAGATACATAAGGAAACCCAACCAAGAAAAAAATTTGAGGTAGACCTATGTTACCCATGATTATATACATATAGAAATTAACTAAACACAAACATCACAACTCCCACAAAATAACTCAAAGTAACCCCTACACTGTTCAAATTATGCTCTAGGTACTACTGATCTTATTTTCAAAGAGTCCCCATGCTCTAGACCTCTTTCTCTAAATGGAGGTCACCAGAATGACGGGCTATGACATTGTAGCCCTGGATGGCTCCCTTGTGGTTGCAGGCAAATCCAGTCCCATTGATGCCCTTAAACAAGACAATGTTAAATAATTTTATCTCTGTTTCCTGCCACATCTATTATGGCAAAAGCTGTCAAATCTGCCCTAATTAACTATATAACACCATGTACATCTGTGACACCTCTGCAGCTCAAAAACTCCTTTTAACCCTGGAATTGATTTCTTTAAGTCACATCATTGTGGCTGCTGTTAGTGGAAAGGTTAAAGAATGCTAATCAGTTATTGGTGAATGTTGTTTCACATTTTTTCCTTGATACTACTTTATAACATCTTTGTAAAATTTATCACAAAAAAATGAATTCATAAAAAAAAGTTAAAATCTTCCAGAAATTTGACCTTAATTTTTTCAAGTTGTCTTCCCGCTTTGCACACATAAATAGACAGCTCATTACATGACTCAAATGAGTAATTTTTAGAACTCAGCTGTGGTACAGGCTTTATCTTAAAAATTTGGGAATTTTAACCAAGAAGAAAGCAAAGTCATGCTGCTGGGAAGCAATAGACTGACATCAATGAGACCTGCACCAATAAACCTAGTCTCAGAAAAAATTTTTCAAAAAGGCTGAAGATGCAGCTGTTCTAGAATTAATATCCACCCCCACGGTGAATGTACACCATACATAATTAACTGGTTAAGTAAAAAAAAAATTCTTTAATAGTAGCATGTATCTAGCTGTACTTAATGCTATAAGCGAAGACAGCATAAAACTGATTTTGTATTCCATACACACAGTCTTTCTTAAGACTCTTAAGTTTAGCCTCTAGGTTATATATTAAACAATTTCAATATGGACTAGAGATTTCAAGAATAGACACTGAGACAAATGGGAGGTTTACACAGCAAAGATATTCTTTGAATGATTTAAGTACTCCACTTCCCTAATAAAGCAGTTCATTATTCAGCTACATGGTAGAAGAGAGAGGTCTCAGAGGTTTCAAATGTTAGGAAAAGTAGAAGGTAGAAAAGGTGCCAAAACCATACAATGAAAAAAAAGACAACATCTTCAACAATTGGTGTTGGACTAACTGGATGTCTACATGTAGAAAAATGCAAATATAACCATACTTATCACCCTGCACACGACTAAAACACATGTGGATCAAAGACCTCAGTATAAAAACAGACACACTAAACCTGTTAGAAGAAAAAGTGGGGAAGAGCCTAGAACACATTGGCACAGGAGACAACTTCCTGAACAGAACACCAACAGCACAGGCTCTAAGATCAACAATCAATAAATGGGACCTCATGAAACTGAAAGGCTTCTGTAAAACAAAGGACACTGTCATCAGAACAAAACAGCCTACAGACAGTCTACAGGTTGGGAAAGGATCTTCAATTCTATATCTGACAGAGGGCTGATATCCAGAATAAATAAAGAAATTAAGAAGCAACAAATCAAGTAACCCAATTTAAAAAGTGGGGTACAGAGATAAAGAGAATTCTCAATAAAGGAACATCAAATTGAAAAAAAAAAAAAAAAAAAAAGAAATGCCCAACATCTTTAGTTTCAGGGAAAGGCAAATCAAAACGACCCTGAGATTTCCACCTTACACCCATCAGAATGGTTAAGATCAAAGTGACAACACATGCTGGAGAGGATGTGGAGAAAGAGGAACCCTCCTCCATTGCTGGTGGGAAAGTAAACTTATACAACCGCCTTAGAAATCAATCTGGCCCTTTTTCAGACACTTAGGAATAGTGCTAACTCGAGATCCAGCTATACCACTCCTAGCCACATATCCAAAAGATATTCAAGTATACAACAAGGACATTTGCTCAATCATGTTCATAGAAGCTTTATTTGTAATAATCAGGAGCTGGAAACAACCCACATGTCCCTCAATGGAGAAATGGATACAGAAATTATGGTATATTTACACAATGGGATACTACTCAGCAACTGAAAGCAAAGAAAGCATGAAATCTGCAAGCAAAAGGTGGGATCTAGAAATGATCATCCTGAGTGAGGTATCCAGAAGCAGAAAGAGACACATGGTATATACTCACTTATAAGTGGATATTAGACATATAATATAGGATAATCATACTCAAATCTGTACACCTAAGGAAGCTGATCAAGAGGGAGGACCCTCGTATGATGCTCAATCTTCATTCAGAAAGGCAAACAAGACAGACATCAGAAGAGGGAGAAAACAGGGAACAGGACATCACAGAGGGCTTCTGAAAGACTCTACTCAGCAGTGTATCAAAAAATACGCTGAGATTTATAATCAACCTTTTTGCAGAGTGCAGGGAATTTTGGGGAGTAAGGGGGAGATACAGGGACCTGGAAGGAAAAGAAGCCCCACAAGAGCAACAGAACCAAAAGCTCTGGGCACAGGGGTCATTTCTGAGACTGATACTCCAAGCAAGGATCATACATGGAGATAACTTAGAACTCCTGCATAGAAGTGGCCCATGGCAGCTCAGTGCCCAAGGGGGTTCCCTGGTAGAGGGAACAGGGACTGCTTCTTATATGAAATCAATGGCTGGCTCTTTGATCACCTCCACCTAAGGGGGGAGCAGCCTTTCCAGTCCACAGAGGAAGACAGAGAAGCTGGTCCTGATGAGACCTGATGGACTGGGGTCAGATGGACGGGGGAAGGACCTACCCTGTCATTGGACTGGGGAAGGGGCATGGGAGAGAAGGAGGGAGGGAGTGTGGGATTAGGAGAGGAAAGGGGAGGGGGCTGCAGCTGGGATGGAATGTGAATAAAATAATAAAATAAAAACTAATAAAAATAAAATAAAAAATACAACAACAACAAAAAGCTAGGGTTGAAGGTCTTGCACAAGCTATGTCTTATCCTAACTAAGCTTCTTAAGAAGAATAGCATATTGTACACTACTTCCTTGGGAGAAATGGGAGGAAACATGAAATGTCTATGAATTGATCAGATATTCTCATACAATGGGATAAAATCATGAGGAGTTTAATGAAACAATACTGCATGAGGGAAACACAAGATCTCAAGAACATTATTTACCAAGACCACAGTGACTTTGGAACTGATGAGGGTATCTCCATGTGTTTGAAAGAGGTGGGTTCTCAGAATCAGAAGCAAGCACTCCCCAAATTCCCTTATCCCACACCTCACCCTATTGCTGGTTTTAGAAAAGGAACACTGCTTTATTTTAAATACCTCAGAATCTTGGGGAAATCTCCCAAGGCCTAGACCATAGGATGTACTGGCTCTGCTAAGCATATTTAAGGAGTGTGAGAAGTTAGGGTATTTTCCATCATGAGAACCTCAGGGGAGGCTTTGTTTGGTCAGGACAGCCCTCAACACAACAGTGTTTTCTCTGTTCAACTGTTTTCATCAGATGTCTTGCCTAGGTGACCGAACTATACTTTTCTCAAGAAGAAAACTGAAACTTTATGGCACACCAGGCTTTAATGTTGGCTCTGATTCTGTAATGGTCCAGTAAGCAGCTTGTTAGATGTCTCTTCTTTGACATGGAGATGGGCCAATGATTGGTATGAATCAGGGATATCTCCTTGGTTATGGCTGGAGACAAATTTGTTGACTATCCTCTTGAGCAAACAGGTTTGCTAGCATCCCAATCTCTAACAGGCCAGGTTGGCATGCTACTTATCTATGGAGTGTTTTAAAACAGCCCTTAGCTATTCTACTTGGTGCGATGTCCTGTCACCTAAGCACTGAAAAATTCTGTACATCAACTGTTCTATGCATTACATCACAGCTTGACACAGCTTTACACTGAAGTGCTACTCAATACATATGTTATTTACAACTTCCACAAAACATGCATACACATAGTGTGTAAGAGGTGGCCTCCGGAGCCCGACCTTCCCCAAGCAGCTCTTCCATTTTACTAGCAAGATAAATCTAACTTTACAGTCCTAATTTGCAGCGCCGTTTTCCACTGAACACATTGAGACATTTTCCTAATTATCAGTTAACTGGTTCAACTTGCTGTTACCTTAACCTAGGTGCCTTAAATTGTAAAAACTAGATCGCTTACAAAGCCCTCACTTACTAACAGATAGAGGACACAATTCTTTGTTCCCTTATCACCTTGAGCTCCGGAACAAATGTCAAGGGATATAAATTAGGGGGCCTTAAGATTCCAGACCGAATGTCTTGGAAAACATTTAAAGGCCTTGAGCCCAGGTGTCCTGGATCAGCACAGCCTCCAACAGAAACTCCCGTGCTTAATCCACAATGTGAAAATTTGAATGAATGACCCTGACTTTCCAAGGGGCCCTCTCCTTGTGGATTTAACCGCTTAAATATACAATAAAGCTTACCTTGGGCGACCGCACTGGCCGCCTCCCTGAGCTCAGAAAATAGAGCTTTCATTTTAACCTTCTGTTCTGGTAGTAAGTTTTCTCATCTTCTACCCGAATCCCAATACAGTTAAGGTATTCAGATGCCCCTGCTGCGTTCACTGCTAGGGCAAGGGATATCTCTCTGCCTGCTTCTGGTTGCCGGTTCCTACCCAGCCCCCGGAAGGAACCTAAACAGCAGGTCCTGCTGTTCAGCCTACAACTCCACCAGGTTGGGACAGCGGACACACACTCACCATGTTGCGACTTTTGAAACTCGCCTGAAATCCCCTCACAGCACACAGCAGCTGTGCTCAGACCACAGGACACCAACCATTAAAGCCCGCTCAGCCACAGAGCGAACAAGCAAGCATGGTGCCCGGAAGAACCCGCCTCTTCCTCTCACTGGAGGAACAGCCTCAGGGTCCTGATTGGCCAGTGATTCTTGAGTGACATGAGGACCTCCCTTAGGGTTAGAGTATAGTGATAGAAAAAGACTTAGTGATTCCTGTCCCAGGCTTCATTTTCAGGGCCAGACCTTTTTCCAGATCTGCAGAGATTTGAGCTTCATCATTTTGTGCCTGTCTTTTCCCTAGCTTACCCTCTGTCTTCCAGCAGGTCACACTTCTCTTCCTCCTGGAATCAAGGTGGATAGCTGCACAGCCCATTATTCAACCTACAGAGGAGTGAACAATCTGTCCCACAGGTGGAAGGGTGCCAAGACCATTAATAATTAAAGAGAAATTTTAGAAAATGCAATGAGTTTTTTTTTTTTCTGAAATCACAGAAAAATTTGTTGTGTTGTGGCTCAGTTAGTACAGTGCTTTCCTAGTGGGATGAAGCCCAACACCACATAAAATTTGACATGATAGCATTACCTGTAATCAAAGCAGTTAGGAGGTACACAAAGGGAGAATCAGAACTTTAAGAATATCCTCTGCTAGTGAGTTTTTGACTATCCTCTGCTAAATGAGTTCCTGTCTGAAAAGGAAAAGCAAAACAAAACAAGGATTTTTTTTTGCAGCAATGAGCATGAAATATTTTCTTTCATACATTCTTAGCATGCTTTCTACCATTGAGCTACACCCTCAGATTTCCCATATTTACTTATATTCCTGATACTGGTCTTCTTCTTCACAGGTGACAGGTCACAGGTGATGGATCCTGAGGAGGTGTGGAGTCTGTTCCCCAGAGACACCATCAGTTCCCATCTGCCTGTGCTCTGCTGCCTGGGGCCAGATGAGTCCATCACAGAAGGAGGGAGGGAGGCAGGGAGGGCTTTGTTCTTGCCCTGAGAGGAAGGAGAGTGGGTAGGAGGTTTGGCAGATGACAGGCACACAGGAGAGAGGAGAAGAAGAGTATAACCCTGCCTGATAAAAATGAACTTCTTCAAAGTAGAGACTGGGGCACCAGGGCTGAATGTGGCATGTTTATGACTCCCAGCACTCTGGGTGGAAGAGGCAGGAGGATCTCTGTGAGTTGGAGGCCAGCCTGCTCTACAGAGCAAATCCAGGACAGCCAGGGCTATGCAGAGATCTGGCCTCAGGAAAAAAAAAAAAAAAAACAAAGAAGTAATGGCAAAACCCTGTGCTTGCTTGGATTCTTGATCCCTGGGGTTGCAGGGTTGGGGTGTGGGGTGGGGAGGAGGGTGGGGGGGAGGAGGTTAGGTGGAGGGTGGAGAAAAGGGTGGGAAAGAGGAGTTGGGTGGTGATAAAGGGTAGGGGGGGTGGGGAGAAGGGGTAGGAAAAATGGATGGGGGTTTCAATTGCCATTTCCCTCCCATCAGGATTCCAAGGCTCCTGCCACAACCTCTGAGCAGGAGTGTCCCTCCTGCAGGTGGGGGGGTTGGGGAAAAGGGAGCAGACATGCATGTGCTCTGGTGGGTGTGCCCTGGTTATGGTGACTAGGGCCTCTGGGCCTCTGGGCCCAGCCTGAACTTTGACCTGCCACTGTAGGAGGACAGGGAACCAAAGGCTGCCAAAATGTCCTTTTCATTCTCTCAGCCGTGGATTCTGAAACAGACCTGGGTATAGAAATCCCTAAAGAGTCAGGGCCAGAGAAGATAGGGAAAGGGGTCCTGGGGACCCAGGTTGCTCCCTGGCAAGGCATTCTGTAATCTAGCTCGCTGCAGGCAATGGATGGCCTCCTCCTCCCCTGGTACAGTCAAATAGGGAATCCAAACCATTCAGGGTTTTTTTTTGGGGGGGGCTTCCTTCCCACAGCCAGTCAGTTCAGAACTCAAAATCATCAGCTTTCTTGTTTCCACCGACAGATCTTCAACCAGGCTGGAATATCCCCACTCACCCCTTCTGGGAGCCTGGAGGGACCAGACTCCAGGAGGGAGGGTAGGTGAACCCCAGTGACCAGCTCTCCATGAAAACGTCATCCTAGATTTCGCCAAGGACTCAACTCCTTGTGGTCTTCTTGGGGGAAGGGGGAAGGAGAAAAAGGGGAGAGGGTCTCGAGAATCTGGCACAACACTGGGAGAGGGGAGGCTACACAGAGAGATCCCGTCTCAGAGACACAAACCCACGAAAAACAATGACGAGAAGTAATGACCGACTCTGGTGCTTGCTTGGCTTCTGGGTCCCTGGAAAGGAGGCATGAGATTGCAGGACTAGGGGAAATGCTGGGTGGGGAGGGGAGGCCACGACGACACTCCCGCTGTGGGCGGAGCCATCCGTAGACTGGGGTTCAGGTGCTCTAAGGGAGCCAAGGCTGTGGTGGGGAGGCCCAGCCCACTGTGGGCGGGGCTATCCTTTGCCCTGGGGGTGGGGTGGTAGTCCTGGCTGGGTGAGGCAAACCAAGAGAGGAGCCAAGAAAGAGGGGCACCTAGGGCAGGGGGAGGGAGCCAAGGGGGGAAGGGGCAGAGGCCTGGGGGCAAGGACCTCTCCCAAGGCCCCAGGCCATTGTGTATGTTGGGAGTCCACGGACATGCAGATTTTTACACACTCACACACAGCAGCACTCCTGGTTTCTCATCGTGCATGTGATGTGTTTCTGTAGAATATCTATCTAAGTTCCAGGCATGGAAACACCAACAGAAGTGTAGGTGCAGCTGCAGCTGCTTAAGAACAAGCTGCCCTTTCCAATCCTACCTCCTCTGAGGCTGAAACAGTCTTGGGCAGGGGAATCCCTAAATGGCCAGGCCTGAGAAGATTTGAGAAACTGGGACCCAGAGACCTGGGTACCTGGGCACCCCGGCGATCCTCCTCCCTCCCCATCCCCAGGATTCTGAAAGTTTTGCTCACCATATGCAGTTTTGATCCCTGACCTTGGGTGCCTCAGAAGCCACTGCTTCCATAAGGTGCTGTGGGGTGGGGACAGGGAGACTCGAAGCAAGGGAGTTTCTTTTGGTGGCTGTGCTGATCCAGGACACCCGGGCTCAAGGCCTTTAACTATTTTCCAAGACATTAGGTCTGGAAACCAAGGTCCTTAATTTATCCAGCTATACATTTGGTGCAGAGTTCAAGATGATAAGGGAAGAAATATGTGATCTTTTGTCCATAGTGAGGGCTTTGTAGGTGATAAATTTTTATAATTTAGGCACCAGTTAAGGTAACAGAAAGTTTAAACAGTTAACAGATATTTAGGAAAATGTTTCAAAGAGCAAGGTGGTAGACTGCTTTTCAAACTTGGGAATGTGAAGTTGTTTTAACTTTGCTAGCAAAATGGGGAAATGAAATATCAGTGTTGCTTGGAGAAGTCTGGGCTTTGGAGGCTGCCACTTTATACACAATGGGGCTGCATGTTCAAAAAACATTTGCAGAAGGGGGTTGAATATAAAAATGTCTTTGTCAGGATGCAAACTCAGAGAGGCCTTGTTTTGTTTAGTATCTTCTAAATGTTCTGCCCTTGGCATTTAACATGTAGGTGTAAGATTCACTTAGAGTTAATGTTGTTGAGGTTGTAAATAACATATGTGTTGAGTAGCACTTCATTAGAAAGCTGTGATGTAAACAGATAGAATTGTTGATGAAAAGGATTTGCCAGTGCTTAGAAGACAGGAAGTCACACCAGCGACAGCTAAGGGCTGTTTTAAAACATCCCACAGATAAATAGCATGCCAACCAGGACTGTTAAAGATTAGGATGCTAGGAAACATGTTTACAAGAGGATTGTCAACAAATTTGTCTCCAAATATAACCAAGGAGACATTCCTGATTTATACCAACCATTGGCCACTCTCCATGTAAAAGAAGAGGCTTCTAACAAGCTGCTTAATGGACCATTACAGAATCACTGCCAACAATAAAGCCTGGTGTGCCATAAAGTTGCTGTTTTCTTCAGGAGAAAAGCATAGTTCTGTCACATGGACAAGACAGACATCAGTTTGGAAGAGAGATCAGTAGTAGGTGAAGGGTTAGAAATACACAAGTCCCAGGACAGTTTCCCAGGCCAAAAATATGGGTTTTATCTGGAGGACGGGTCCATTGGTGAGAATTGCCTGTCATGCTAAGAGCCAGTTTCTTTGGGGAGTCATGCTAGAGCTTTGTAGCTGATCAGGCTCGAATGCTTCCATGTGAGGTGTTCTGAACACTGCTACCAGGTATACTGAGGGAACCTCAAGCAAGTTCTGAATTCCGGACATGGTATGTGATGGGTCACTACCCATAAATGGGATGAGCAGGGTGCTGATCAGAGCTAGATGGAGTGGTGGTTCCTGCTTGGGAATAGTTGAGAAAACATATGGAAGACAGACACAAGTGCTACTGAAATGAAAATCTCTACAGGTTTGGAAAAGGACCAACACTCATCTGGAATCCTGGGTCGGGTAGTATTATGCTGTGTCCCTCAGCACACTCTATCCCTAAGAGAAGGACTCATGTCATTCATGACTCACTGGCCTATCAGGGTGTGTAGGCAGAAGAGAAGGCAAGTCCTCCTTGGTGCCCTGCTCTAGGTTCTGCTCTGTTTCTGAGCGGAATGTCCATGTGTGATGAGATGTAAGAGCTACTGCTGGATTTGTGAGGGAAACTAGAGCAAGTTCTGAAGTCTGAAAATGGTGAGTGGAGGGTCATTGACCACAAATGGGAGGAGCAGGCTGCTGAACACAGCTGGCAGGAGTGGTGGTTCCTGCCTGGCTGGATGAGTAGACAGATGAGTAAACTGTGGGAGGACAGGCACAAGGGCTACTGAAATGAAAATGTGTGCACATCTGGAAAGGCATGGCCCTGAACTGGAAGCCTAGGATTGGTAGTGTTATGCTTTACCCCTTCACCACACACTAACCCTGAGGGGCTCATGTCACTCAAGACACACTGTCCATTTAGGGCCTGCAGGCATAAGAGTAGGTGTGTTCTTCCAGGCCCCAAGCTGCAGGTTCTGCCTTTTCTGAGATGGTTGCAGCACCTCTGAGCACCACAGGGTGCTGTGAGGGGAGATCTGGCAAGATCTGAAGTTGCAACAGGCTGAGCTCACGTTCACTGCCCACAATGGGGAGGAGCAAGAAGCTGAGCTCCAGGAGCTCGTGTGGTGGATTCTTACTGAAACTGGGTGGTAAGCAGAGGCCATGTGCAGCCACCTCTTAGGTCTCCTGTGGTCCTAGTCATTTCTTTGACCCAGGGTGGCCTCTGAATAACTTCACTTTGAGGCTACATTTGGGCAAAACATTTGGGGCAGGGGCTTGTGTGTAGATGCATCTTTGTTAAGATGCCAAATCCAGAGAGCATTAACTTCTCTAAAATCTTCAACAAGTTCTGCTCTTAGCATTTAACATTCAGGTGTAAGATCCATTTAGAGTTAATCTTATGGAATTTGTAGATTACACACCAGGCATTTTTGTTTTTTTATTATTATTACCTGATAGGCCTGGAATGTACGTTTTGTACATGTCAAGCATATACTCTTGTATTGATCTTCATCATGGTATTAATACTACTTGAACCTTCTGAGTCATATTATTTCAACTGTGTGATTTTTTTTTCCTTTTCAGTGCTTGTCTTAAACATTTTTTTGAATGAATACTATCATTTTTCTATAAGTACCTCATGTGTGTTTGGTCCTCATAGCACTCAGAATATGGCCTCAGAACTCCTGAACTTAGAGTAATGGATAGGTGTGTGTTGCTATGTATGTCAAGGTGAGCCTTTCAGAGCTACATAGGGAATGGCAAGTAAAGCTTCAGTGACTCCTATGGCTCCTTGAATGGTCCTGATCCACTGCACACAGTGTTGATCTACTAGGGACTGTTAGCACACTAGTGAAGTGTCAAAATGGATGGTAGCCAAGGGTGATGACTGCTTCCTCCTTCTTTATGAATCAGCTAAGGTGACCTTGCCTCCCCACTCAACTACCACATTTCCTTATAGTTGTATCAAACAAATTGATTGTTCCTGGTACTTGAGGCTGGCATGGGATGTTCTGAATGGGCTTTCAGTCATTTAAAGGCTGTTACAATGGATAATGAAGTTAGATCTGCCCCTTTTAGCCTTGTCTCTGGAATTTGATTCCCAGGATTCTGTGTTGGCTCTGTTGCCACTCACTCCAGTTTCCTGTGGTTTCTGATTCTCACATTTATGTAAGTACTGGCAATCAGGACTAGTTATTTGCAAGATCAGTGAAAACTCTTCACTGCTGAGCCAACTCTCCTGCACTATGTTGCCTATTTTTGACAACATTTACATTATGGATGCTTTCATCTGTTTTTGTAACTGTTTAAATATAGATTTCATTTTAGGAAGATCATATCACTGTTACAATTTAAAGTGAGGCACTTCAGGTTTCTAGAAGATGTGTACATAACTAGAGGGAATGAATAGCCTTTTGTAGAAACATGTGCAAAGTTCTGTCAGTTCTTTTATCTATCATTTGTTTGATTATTTTTTTGCAGAGTATTATGTGCCCCTGACTATTCTGGAACTCATTGCACAGACCAGGCTACCATCCAGCTGTATGAGATATACCTGCCTCTGCTTACTGAGGGTTGTTGGAATTAAAGGCCTGACAAAATACACCCAGCTTGCCCATTGTTTTTATACTTAGGAACTGTTCAATTTCTCTGAGGTGGGCTAAGCACAGTTGATCTGTTTACTTGTCTCCCCCTCTTTATGTCTGTTAATTAGCATTTCTCTTACAAGGCTACATCTTTTTTTAATTTTTAAATTTATTTTTATTTTTAAAATTACAGTTTATTCACTTTGTATCCCACCTGTAGCTCCCTCCCACCTCACCTCCCAATCCCACCCTCACTCTCTCTCCCCTACTTGTACCCCTCCCCAGTCCACTGATAAGGGAGGTTCTCCTCCCCTTCCATCTGATTCTAGTCTATAAGGACTCATCAGGAGTGGCTGCATTGTATTTCTCTGTGGCCTGATAAGGCTAGGTGTGGGGAACACACCTGCAGGGTAAGCACTCAGGAGGCAGAGGCAGGAAGATCACATTTCCAAAACTTTTAAAAAAATATTTACTATTTATACAACATTCTGCCTGCACACTAGATCTCAGTATAGATGATTGTGAGCCACCCTGTGGTTGCTGGGAATTGAACTCATGGCCTTTGGAAGAATAGCGAGTAGTGCTCTTAACCTCTGAGCCACCTCTCCAGCCTCATCCAAGAACATTTTTAAGAAGGAATTTATGGTATTAATTTGTAAATGGCCCTTTCTTTCTTTCTTTCTTTCTTTCTTTCTTTCTTTCTTTCTTTCCTTCCTTCCTCCCTCCCTCCCTCCTTCCTTCCTTCCTTTCTTTTTTTCTTCTCCCTCACTCCCTTCCTTTACTTCCTTCTGATTTATTTATTTATTTATTTATTTATTTATTTATTTATTTATTTTACAGTATTCTGCCTGCATGTACCACTGCAAGCCGTAGGAGGGCATGAGATCTCATTATAGGTGGTTGTGAGCCACTATGTGGTTGCTGGGAATTGAACTCAGGACCTTTACAAGAGCAACCAATGCTCTTAACATCTAAGCTCCTTCTCTAGCATTGGTCCCACTTTTCTTTACTTCATGTTGTTTAAATTTTCTAAAACACAAATGAGTGTGTTATGAACATATGTAGAAGGAGACATTGTTTTTCAAGGAAGAAAATGAAAGGATGCTTAACAAATGTCTTAATGATTCTTTACTATGGTCACACATAAGTTTGAATAAATACTGTCAAGTTCATCTCAAATGTCACCATGTGGTGAATTAAAATTATCATTGTGTTTTCAGGATGATGTTTCTTACTCATGACCACTAGGAGGTTGGATGCTGTTTTAGCTGATCTAACTGGATGGATAAGTGAATTGCACCTTTTTGTGGGGAGGTGGGGAGGCCAGCCTTGACCTTGTTATCCTCCTGTCTCAGCCTTCTGAATGCTGGGGTTCTAGGCTTGGGCTGCTAAAATGAGAACACTGAAGCACATGGTACATTTATCTGCTTGTGAGACTTATCACCTTTTAAGAATTCCAAACTTGGTATGTTTAATGTATCTCACACATTTAATAAGATATTAAAATGTATCACTATGCCATATCAGGCAACCCCTAACCAACTGTAATTCCAACTCCAGGGGATCCACTATCCTCTTCTATCCTTCACACACACACACACACACACACACACACACACACACACACACACATAAACATATGTGTCTTTTAAAAAGTAAATGGGCAATCACAACTAGAAAAGCACATTTTGAAAAGATGCAAATGAGAAGAACCGTGATGATATGACCTTGACATGCAGAATGTTTTCTCAAGTGCTTCACACCATTCATCTTCACTAGAAGGTGCTCACATTTTCTCTATACAAAATAAAAATAGAACCCTGTGTCTCCCCCTAGTCCTTGCTTCATGGGTCTTCTGTAGTTTCTCCTGCCATTTTTGACTTCTTTTGTTTTCAACCCATTAAGAATTTCTTGTAATGGAGATTTAATAATTGAAATAAAATCAAGATTTAAATCTTTCTTCCATCTGCCATTTTTCTATGCACTCTACTGTGTGCCTTCCTTGTGAAAGGAACCCTGCCAAGTGCCAGCAGGTGTGGCTCTGAGGTTTGATTTAATATTATTATTATCTTGGAATTTTTTAGACAGGTTTCTCTGTGTAGCCCTGGCTGTCTTAGACTTGCTCTGTAGGCCAGGCTGGCCTCAAACCCACAGAGATCCTCCTGCCTCTGCCTCTGCCTCTCCAATGCTGAGATTAAAGTCTGTGTCACCATGCTTGGCAGGACATTCTTATAGCCCGGTTGAAGTCATACTATGTAACTTAAGACCTGTCCAGACATGTGAGTGTGAATAGCTGGAAGGGGGTGCAAGCCCTTGTTTTTGGAGACAGGGTTTCTCTATGTGACCTTGCATGTACTGGTCTTGCTTTGCAAACCTGGATGACTTGGAACTGACACCTGCCTCTGCTTGCCCCACTGATGGTCACAGGCATGTAATGCCACACCTGGATTTTTGTTATAATCTTTAAAAATGATTTATAATCTCTGTGTATGTGTCTGCCTTCCTGAGATCAGCCCTGTGTTGGTTAGGAGAGTCAGCATTCACTAAAAGAAAGGAGTCAAGTCTGCCTACCCTAAGCAAGAGGTACTCTACTCTCAACTGCTGAATCAGTGAGGGTGTGGGCCCAAGCTGTAGCTTGTAATAAAAAGATCCTCATGTGTTCTGCAATGGCTCGACACCTGGTGGTCTTTTGTGGTATCACAAACTGGGCACAACAGAGGCAGTACATGGAGGATTTCTACTTTCAGAATAGCCATAAATGCTCTTCAGTTAGACCTTAGAAAAATGGGTTATGGCAGAGCATAGAAAACTCAGCTATGGGCCTCCAGTGCCATCAGGTGAAATTCTTAACACTGGGCCTGGTAGAAGCTTGTGTTACAGTTAGCACAACCATACAGGTATTCATCAGTCCTAGTACACTTTGTCCACCAAAGAGGCTGGCAAAGAATGGCCAATAAAGGCTAAAAATGTCCCAACACAAATCGTTACTAGGCTCTGGACATACAAATATAAAGCATATATATATACATATATAAAGCATTGACACCCCACAAGTATTCCCTTGAGTTTTTCGGTTGCCATCTGTTGCTGCTCATGGAACCTACATGTTAGTCTGGTTTGTTGCCCCAATGAGACTACCTTGGAGAAAACTAAGTTTTTCAATTATTATTATTATTATTATTATTATTATTATTATTATTATTTAAAGAGGTAGTTAGTGTTCTTTTTTGGAGGAGGGAAATTTTGTGATTCATGGTGTAGTTCTTTTTATTATGGAATATTTGTTTATTATTTGTACAGTATTCTGTCTGCATGCCAGAGGCAGTTGCCAGGTCTCACTATAGATGGTTATGAGCTGCCATGTGGGTTTTGGGAATCGAACTCAAGAGCTTTGGAAGAACAGCCAGTGCTCTTAAGCTCTGTGCCATCTCTCCAGCTCCCTTAATTTTTATTTTTATGTATTCGTTTTACATCCCTGTTATAGACCCCTTCCTCCTCTCCTCCCAGGCCTACCCTCCCTGTTTCCCCTATAACCCCTCACCGGGCTCCAAAGAGAACGGGATCTGCTGACCCCGTGTCTACCCACCCATGACAGCAAATAAAGTCCATCAGGACTCAGAGCATCCTCTTCCCCTGTGGCCTGGCAAGGTATCCCTGAAAGGGGAAAGTGATAGAAAAGATAGCTTGTAGGTCAGGGTGCATTCATATGTGTGTTGGTCCTGAAGTGTTTACAAGACCTTGTTACTCTCCTGTCCTTCATCCCTGCTGGTGCTCACACTCTGCACACAGAGTACCTTGAGCCCTTAGGGGTGAGAGTTTGCTGGAGATATCTCATTTAGGGTGGAATGGTCCAAGGCCTCTCTCTCTCTCTGCAGGTCGACTGGACATGGGCCTCTTTATTTGTTCCCATCTGCTGCAGGAGGAAGTTTCCAATGATGTCCAAGCAAGGCACAGATCTGTGACTATGGCTGTTACCTTTAGAGTAACTGTAGCATTTAGATTTCTTTTATATTCCTGGCGTGTGTAGACTCAGGCTCCTCGGTACCCAAGCAGTATTGGATCAAGGTTCCTTCTGATGGAGTAGGCCTCCTGAAACCCAATCAGATATTAGTTGGTCACTTCCATGATGTTTGTGCCACAAGTGCACCATCAAATTTTGTAGGCATGTCACCATTGGAGAGCAAAGTCTGTATGGCTGGGTTGGTGTGTAACTTTCTCTTCCAATGGCATGCAGCATATGTTCCAGCATCATGAACAGCAGTCCATAGGGGGTGAAAATTCTAGGTTGGCGCCAGCTGGGATTACCTGTGTCCAATGATTTGTGAAGTTATTCTCAGCAATAGAATCTTACCATCAGGTTGGGGAGAGCCCAAGAGGGTGGACACATATTGGGTGGTCCCAGGACCTGCTTTGATCTAGCACAGAGTCCTCCTGCATTCTGACCCCATAGGACTCGAGGAAGAGGCCAGCTCTGGAGACACTCCTTGGTCTGTTCTTAATTAAATTGAAATAAATACATAGTATTAAATAAAGTACAGCATCTTTGTAAAGCTTGTTATTAAGTGACACATGATGGCCATGAGAAGACACCACATCCCTTGACAGATGACCCTGTGGTGCTGGGTATGTAACCAGGCACCTCAGGAAGAGAGAGGGATTCTCTGCTTCACAGAGCCCTCTGGCTGTTGGGATAACAGGCATGAGACACTGAGTCAGGTGTTTTGTTTCTTTATTTTTTTATTCATTCATTCATTCATTCATTCATTCTCCAGCATTATGCCTGTACACTATAAGATGGCACAAGATCTCATTATAGATGGTTGTGAGCCACCATGTGGTTGCTAGGAATTGAACTCAGGATCTTTGGAAGATCAGCCAGTGCTGTAAACTTTTGAGCCATCTTTCCAGCCTCCGGATTTTTTTTTTAAACTTTAAAAAATATTTATTATCTTTGTGAGGGCATTTATGCCTTCTGGAGACCAGCCCTGCTTTGACTGTGAGAATCGAAATGACTAAAAAAAGGAGACAGGGACCCCATAATCCCTTCTCCAACTAAGTCAGATCAGGAGAATTCAAAGTGTACATTTTGCCTTCACACAAATGACTTCCAGCAGCCGGGCCTGTTTGCTTCCTGAAGCAGATGGGCGGGGCGATGGCATCAGGAATCAGCTTCCTGGATGCTCTGGATCCTGAAGACAGCCAGGGGCAAAGGACAGGGACATTTACATGACACAGGGGAAACACTGTGCTCTGTAGAAACTGGAAAGGGCTTCAGGGGATACTTCTGGGTCCCCTATATGTTTTCAGGGTTGATTGTTTGGTGTTGAATAACTAACTGATTTTATGCTCTCTCATGGAAAGATTTTTTTCTCACAATCTCAGCTTTTATTAGTTCCCTGCAGATTTTTGCATAGGATTAAGGGCAATGGTTTCTTCCTGGGCCACTTTTGCATGCCGATTGGCATTTTCCATTATTCAGTTCATGTTTATGCAGATATATTAGTAAGCCTTTTTTAATTTTTTATATTGATTCGTCTCATGGCTATAGCTTCTGGTATTATTAGGAGACACATTACCAGAACATACTCTGATCCTCTGCCTTATATAATTTTTTCATCACCTGTTCTACATGATCTCTGAGCCTTAAATCTGGGAATTGTTTTGTAGATTTATTAGGTGTGAGTGTTCTTCAGAATTCTGCCTTGTGATTGGTTGTGCTTTTCAGTCATGATTGCTTGATAATTAGGGGACCTTCGCTACATTATTCCAATCAGATCAATTATACCCACCATTTTATTGCTTGCCCAACATATTTTCTTGTTTCTGAAGTTATTCCATGGTGATAATCACATCTGAAACTTTGGAGTTAGATGCCACAGAGTAGAGAATGAGAGATATTTGTCTTCTGGATATGGGTTGCCTAAATTATATTTTGTTCTACTTACAACTATTTATGTGTATGATATTTATCATGTTAAACATATTTATGAGTTTCCATTTCCTACCCATTGTGAACACAATAGCAATGAAGGTGACTGAGCAAGTATTTCTAGAGTGGAATGTTGAGTCATTTTACATATGTCTAGAAAAGGAGAGGAGGGCCAAGTTGTAGATTTATTTATTTTTCCTTTATGAAAATTCTCTACTCTGATTTTTGGAATGGCTCAACAGTTTAAAAGACACTCCCCCTTTCCAGAGACCTATTTTCATGCATGTTGTATAGAAGAATTTCAAATACCACCCAAAGCCCTGTTATACTCCCCAAAATAACAAATGAAACAAGTATTTAGTTCATGTACTGTTTATATCAATTACTATCATGTAATTACATTTTGAATACATATATTGCCCACAAATTAATAAGTAACATGCATATCTTATGAAAACTGTTTTCAGCAGCATCTTCTATTCTGAAATAGAATGTCTGTGATTGTGAGACAAAGTGTGGAGTTCTTATTTTTGTTTAAATATACATTTCAGAAAAAGGTTACTTAAACGTATGTAAATAATTTAATTTTAGTATAATAATGGGTTTTATTAGAAAACTAATACATCAAAATGATTAATTTTTATTTGGTATTTTTTGTTTTTAATACATCTCAAAGAGTTCTTATCAGGTCTTAAGAGAATAATGTAGCACTTTGGGAAAAAGATGCATCCCAGAAGTCCTGCACTGGAGGCCAAGATGGAGAAGACTTCCACAGCTACCATGGCTTTTCCCTTGGTGCTCTGGTAGACAGGGATGAAGGTGATCCAGACACTGCAGAAAACCAGCATGCTGAATGTCAGGAACTTGGCCTCATTGAATGTGTCAGGAAAGTTCCTAACCAGGAAAGCCAGAGTGTAGCTCCCTATGGCCAGGGCCCCTAAGTAAGCCAGCACACAGTAGAAAGCAGTAGCTGAGCCCTTGTTGCATAAAATGATGACTTGAGCATTTTCAGAGTGAGCATCTGTGTCAATATGGGGAGGAGACGTACCAAGCCAGACTCCAGAGAGAATTAGTTGGATCAGGACACAGATGGGGATGACAGCATTATAGATGCCTGAGACAAACAACCTTCTCATTGTTCTCCCTGGTTTCATGACTCTAAAGGCCAGAATTACAGTTATAGTTTTTGCCAAAACAGTAGAAATAGCCAATGTGAACACAAGTGCAAATGTTATTTGTTGCAGTATGCAGGAGACATTGTTTGGGCGTCCAATGAAGAAAAAGGAGCAGAGGAAGCAGAAGAGGATGGAGATGAGCAGGACGTAGCTGAGAGTCCGGTTATTAGCCTTAACAATGGCTGATTCTCTGTGTTTAAGGAAGATCCCCAAAACTGCAGTTGTGCTGACAGATAAGCACAGAGCTGTGCAGGCCAGAGCCATGCCCAGAGGATCTTCAAAGGACAAGAAAGTCACTGTCTTGGGTAGGCAATAGTTTCTCTCAGGGTTTGGGTACTCTTGACTTGGGCAAGGGATGCATTCCTGCTGATCTGTGGGGAGGAAGCGAATCCACATGTCAGCTTTTACACTTATTTAGTCATTGCACATTTAAGTCATGACAATGCTTTCCATTGCATATTCTCCTTCCTGATACTGACAAGGAAGGAACTCTTTATAATTCTCATTTCTACATTATCTTGTTTAATTAACAATAAGCTTTCTGCTGAAGAGTTTATCAATTTCTCCAGGGCAGTGAAATCTGTACATTAATCATATTCATATGAAGTAATATTGTCAAGCAATCCTTCGAACGCTTTTTTATATACTGTGAGTTTCTAATTATGTACACAAAATATTTTGATCACATCTGTATATAAAAATATACTTCCTTGATTCCACCATTATGGGTTCTTCTCATTTTTCTCGTTTCAGAGTTTCAGTAGATATTTGTTACCCCATTTCTATATAATTTTTCTAAGGTAATATGGGAGTAAGTTAGATCTGACCTTCATGGACTATGGAGGAATTCCGATTTGGCAGTAAATTATACAACACTTGCATCAACAAACAGCAGATATCTGCTCAGATCAACCAGTACCTATCTCAGCTGTGGAAGTTGCAAATAAATTTCTATAGTCTTTGACATCCTTTGACTCAGGACAGGAACCATAATATTTCATTGTTAATTTCAGAATAATCCTGGGAATTGTTCTAATTTTTACTCTTGGTCTTTCAGTAATATTTTGAAGACTAAAAAATGACCTATATGTCATGTAATAGTACCATAAATCTATAAAATATTAAATCAGAAAGGGAGAATGACAATTGCCAAGGCTGTTTGATGTCCAAGGGAGGCTTCCTTTTTTTTCTGAAAAGGAAGGGAAGAGGGGCACATGCATTGGGAGGTGAGGTGAAAGGGAGGGACTGTGAGGAGAGGTGTGAGCAGATGCTCCAATAGTACATGAACAATTTAATAATATATTTAAAAAGAAATAATAAGATTGTAATAGAATTCAACAAAATAGAAGCTAAGAAAACAATACATAGAATTAACCAAAGGAAGATCTGAATTGTTCTAAATATAAACAATATTAACATATTCTTGAATCAAGTAAATCAAAGAAAGAAATAAACAATTAACAGAATCAAATTAACAGTCAAATTAAAAGAATCACAAACGACAGAAAAATCATTACTACAGAAACCCAAAAATTCAGAATATTCCAAGAAAACATTTAAAAAGTGTTATATTCCAGTAAGCTTAAAAATTTACATGAGATGGATAAGCTTTAGATTTCCCCAAGCAACAATGATTCAAACAGGAATTCAGAAATAATTCAACTACATAAATACATCCAGACCCATGAGGAAATTCAAAAGGTCACAAAAGCCTCCGACCAAAAAAGGATGGAAGGATGAAATATCAAAAAATGCAGAATCCACGATGGTGGATACCCGTGTGCACTGTATCTGAGAGGCAGAGGTTCAAGACTCTGAGACCAGTGAGTGGACAGGAGGCTAGAGCCAAAGGATCAACTTAGGTGCTTCCAGTTCTGGATGGGACATCCAGGTTTTGGAACTGATCTGATCCAGGTCCCCACTGGTCATCTCCCAGGTCTAGAATCAAATGGACCTAATAGATGTCTACAGAACTTTTCACCCCAACACAAAAGAGTATATAGCCTTCTTAGCACCCCACTTAAACTTCTCCAAAGCTGACCATATAGTTGGGCACAAAGCAAGTCTCCATGGATACAAGAATACTAAAATAATACCTTGTATCCATTTTCACCACCATATTCTAAACCTGGATCTCAACAATGACAGAAATAGCAAAACATGTAAACACACATGGAACATGAATAACGCTCTACTCAATGAGAAGTGTCATTGAAGACATAAAGTAATCAAAGATTTCCTAGAATTCAATGAAAATGAAGGTACAACATGCCCAAACTTATGGGACACAATGTAAGCGGTGCTTAAAAGAAAGTTGATAGCATTCAGTACCTTCATAAGGAAAATTGAGATAACTCATACAAGCAATCTAACAACACACCTGAAAGACCTAGAAAACAACAACAAAAATATAGACAAACCCAAGAGGAGTAGATGGCTGGAAATAATCAAACTCGGTGCTGAAATCAATATATTAAAACCAAAATGATTCAAAGAGCCAACAAAACCAAGGGCTGGTTCTTTGAGAAAATCAACAGCATAGACAAACCCTGAACCAAAGTAACAGAAGGCAGAAAGACACTATTTAAATGAACAAAGTAGAAAATGAAAAAGGGGGGACATAAGGACAGACACCAAGGAAATCAAAAAGAATCTTTAAGTGGTACTTCAAAAGCCTATCCTTTACAAAAACTTTATATAGAATGGACAATTTTTTGATGGATTC
This sequence comes from Meriones psammophilus, assembly GCA_036365155.1. Lineage (NCBI taxonomy): Eukaryota > Metazoa > Chordata > Mammalia > Rodentia > Muridae > Meriones > Meriones psammophilus. The sequence continues at coordinate 61,535 of JAEOAE010002403.1, read as the reverse complement.
CACTTATCAATGTGAAATCAAGATCAGGTAAATAAATTAAATAGGCATATGTCCCCTAATTAAATAGAAGTAATCATCAGAAGTACACTTCCTAAAAAGCCCTGAGGCATATGGTTTCAGATATGAAATTCTATCAGACCTTCAAAGAAGTGCTAACTAAATACAATACTCTTCAAACCATTCCACAAAATAAAAACAGAAGGAACATTACCAACCTCATTCTTTGAGACCACAGTCACCTTGATACCTAAACTGCAGAAAGAGCCAACAAAGAAAGAGAACTTCAGACCAATTTCCCTTATGAATATTGACACAAACATACTCAATTAAAATACCTGCAAACAGAATCCAAGAACACATTAAAGGTAACATCTGCTACCACTAAGTAGGTTTCATTCCACGCATATACTGATGGCTCAATCTACAGAAATCCACCTATAAAATGCATCATACAAGCACACTGAAAGAAAAAAACAACAACCCATGATCATCTCCTTAGATGTCTAAAAAATATTTGACAAAATTCAACACCCTTTCATGTTTAAAGTCTTGGAGATATTAGGAACACAAGGCACATACCTAAACATAGTACAGACAGTATTCAGCAAGGCTACAGCCAACATCAAACTAAATAAACAGAAACTTAAACCAATCCCACTGAAATCAGGGATAAGGCAAGGATGCCCACTCTCTCCTTATCTCTTGAAGTCATATAGCACACTGTCATATAGTACTTGAAGTCATATAGCACACTGCAAGAAATTTATCCCATTATACTGTAGAATATAAAGATATTTAAACTAATCTTTCAACATTTTATTGTTTTTAATAAAAGAGAAAAAGTTCTGTTTCATATAAAATTATCTAAGGTTTGGCTTTTTTGAGTATAATAAATAATAATAGATTCTCATCATTATAATAATGCTTATTCCTTTGATTTTTAGACTTTTTATTTTTTTATAAAAATTTTCATTTAAAATATCCTAATTGCCTCACTATATCTCTTGTTCTTCTTTTTATACCTTATCCTGGACCCACCTTATATTTATTGTCTCTCACATTCATGGACTCTTTCTCATTAAATGTGTATTTGTGTCTTTTTGTGTGTGTCTTTGTATTCATAAATACTAATTGCTCATTCCATGTGATGTTACATGTATATTTTATCATATGGATGACCACAACCTTAAACAGGCAGCCATACTTTCATTTGAAAAGATTGGCTTTTTCTGTTATTGTTGATAATTGAAATGTCTATAAGTGTTTTAAATGCAGTTCCATTTCTTTTGCAATGAGGAAACAATTACACATCTACTTTTCCTGGAGTTACTTTCAGACACCAATCATTACATTTGTTTATTACAGAAATATAATTCGACCTTGGACAACTGGATATCTCACATTCAATGGGGAGGCTAATTTATATATCACCGCAAGAGTTGAAAGAGCCATTCCATGAACCAAAAGAAAGGATTTTTAAGTAGGTTGATTTTGACATAGTAGCAAGAGAACTGCCACTCAAACCTTCAGACATTGTGAAGAATCAGCAGTGGTTACTAATGGATTCAGGAATGAGTGAAAGAGACATAGGGAAGAGCACTACATGATGATACCATGGTCACTTCTTAGCTTTCCAATTCTACATTCCCAAGCAGTTTGAGGAAGGTTATTTTTATACCTGTCTGGTTGGAAATGTGCTGTTCTGGACAAAATACACAAGAAAAACAGCAGATAGGTCTTTCTTCTTGTGGAACTTTCCAGAATCCTGGACTACAGCTCTGTGAACATACAGATTGAGGAATCTGAGGGAAACACAGAAAAACTGATAGTAATATTGTACATTAATTTAAAATAATTTAGGCTAAATAACTTAAATTCACATATCCTATGGAAATTCTATGTGTTTATGAGGAAATCAGAGGGTTTAATATGAGAGTGTAGAATGGAAATTTGAAGTTAGCACACTTTCCAATGCTAAATGTTCAACATCCTTTTATGGTGACTAATCTGTGACTCACTTCTTCCTAGCCTTTGTGAAATGTGCACAACGTCCATTTATTCTCTCCACTGAGGCAGCAAGCCAGAACTATTTTTTCATATGAATTATGGAACAATTGGATTGTCAGACAGAAACTCAGTCTCTCTTTCCTCATCTATTTCTACCTTTACATTTCCAGTCATGCAGTAATACCCATGCACTCTGATTCACCTGCAAAAGGATGTTTAGTTTTCTCATGAAAGATGGTTTGGCCATTGGTGTATTATGATATATTACTGTGAATTTTATCCTTAACTCCCAATGCTAGGAATAGTTCTTTCTTTTTAAACATTAGTGACATTGTCACATGGGATTTTCACCAGTTGCATATTAGGTAATCACATTAACTACTAAACTAGCACAACTTTTAGTTTGTTATATGTTAAAAATTGTGTAGGACAGGAACAAACATTTCTATCTATTCATAGACCTCTTTTCTGCCTTTGTTCATATTTATTTTCTATCTCATAAATTTTAATATATTAACAGGAATATACTTCTGAATAACTGGATCAGCAGTTAAGAGTGCATACTGTTCTGTCAGAGAAATATGACTACAATTCCTGGCACACATATCTGGCAGCTTATATACATTTGTTACAGAAAAGTGTTGTACCAAAATCCATAGTTCATTTTCTGTTCATGCTAATTCACAAACTTGTAACATTATTGATATGCTTGAGTATGAGTTGTATTAATGGAAGGATGCTTGAGCATGATCATGCATGTATAATAAAAATATGTGACTATGTACATACATTTGTATATATGTGTATGTACACACAACCCACACACCTACACACCTATATAACCATGAACATTCATTCATTGACTGCAGCATGAATGAACACACATTGAAATTCAATTAATCTAAATCTATCTGCAGGAAGTAGTTAATATTATGAGTTTGTATGTATGTTTATATGTATACATATACATAATTCTGAAATACTGGTTTATTTCTGAGGTAATCAAATTGGACTGAAGAGATGATTTAGCATTTAACATTCTTCTCACATGAACATGAATACCTGAACTGATCATGCTGAAGGAAAGAAAAGTTGGGCATGGAAAATATTCCTGTAATAGAAATTTTGTGGTCGTGAAGACAGTGAGAAAGTCAAGGAAATGCTTTCCACTGAATATGGCAAAAACAATAAGCATAGGTTTTAGAGAGATAACCAGTTTAAAAATAAAAAGGAAGAGCAACTGAGGAAGATAACCAGTGTTGAGTGTGGCCCTAACAAGTATATGTGCTCAGTCACACACAAGCTCACAATCACAATAGAGCTAAGAATATTGAATATAAGAATCATTTTAAATTTTCCAAGAGACACATACTAAACACAATAAAGGCAATATACAGCAAGCCAATAGCCAACATGGACAAAAACTTCAAGCATTCTTGCTAAAATTAGGGACAAGACAAAGCTGCCAATTGCACCATAGCTCCTCAATACAGTGCTTGAATTTCTACCCAGAGTGATAAAACAAAAGAGATCAAAGGGATACAAACAGGAAGAGAAGAACTGAAAGTATCATTATTTGCAGATGATAAGTGACCCCCAAGATCCTACCAGTGAAATCCTACATCTGCTAAACAATTTCAGTGAAGTGTCTTGACACAAAATTAACTCAAAAAATTCTGTAGAGTTTCTGTACACAAGCAACAATAAGGCTGAGAAAGAAATTAGGTAAAAAAAAAAAAAAAAAAAAAAAAAAAAAAAAAAAAAAAAACACTTCATAATAGCCACAAATACTATAAAATATCTTGGTGTAATTCCAACCAAGCAATTGAAAGACATGTATGACAAGAACTTCAAGTCTTTGAAATAAGAAACTGAAGATTTTAGAAGATGGAAAGAACTCCCATCATCATAGATTCTTAGGATTAACATACTACAAATGGCCATCCTCCAAAAGCCATCCACAGATTAAATGCAATTCCCATTAAATTCTAACACAGTTTTTTACAGACCTGGAAAGTTCAAACATTAACTTCATATGGAAAAATAAAAGACCCAAGATAACAATTCTGTACAATAAAAACTTCTGGCAGTATCAACATCCCTGATTCAAGCTATATTACATAACAATAAAAATAAAACATGCATGGTACTGGCACAGAAGCAGACTGGTTGATCAATAGAACCAAACTGAAGGTCTAACTAGATGTCTGCATGTAGAAAATGCAAATAGACCTGTATGTATCATCCTGCACATACTCAAGTCCAAGTGGATCAAAGATCTTGAAGTAAAATCAGAGACTCTAAATCTATTAGAAGATAAAATGGAGGAAAAATCTGGAATTCATTAGCATAGCAACAATAGTATGACAATAGAACAGCTCTGAGATCAACAATTAATAAGTGGGATCTCATAAAACTGTAAAGCTTCTGTAAATCAAAGAACACTGTTTTTAGAACAAAACGGCAGCTTACAGATTGGGAAAAGTTCTTCACCAACCCTACATTTCAGAGAGGGCTGATATCCAAAATACACAAAGAACTCAAGAAATTAAACATCAGCAAATCAAATAATCCAATTAAGACAAGAGGTACAAAGGTAAACTGAAAATTCACAGCAGGAATCACAAATGGCTGAGAAGCACTTAAGAAATGTTCAATGTTTTTACCCATCAGAGAATTGCAAATCAAAATGACTTTAAGATTCTATTTTACTCCAGTCAGAATATCTAAGATCAGAAACTCATGTTATAACACATGCTGACAAGCATGTGGAGAAAGGGGAACACTCCTGTGTTGCTGATGGGAGTGGAAACTTACATAACCTCTCTGGAAATCAAGTGGGCAATTTCTCAAAAAAATGGGTATATTTCTACCTCAAGACCCTGATATACCACTCCTGGGCATTTACCCAAAATATGCTCTACCATACAACAAGGACATTTGCTCAGCTATGTTCATATAGGCTATATTTTTAATAACCAGAAACTGTAAACAACTTAGATGTCCCTCAACCAAAGAGTGGGTAAAGAAATTGTGCTACATTTACACAATGAAACTGTACTCACCTGTTAAAAACAAGGACATCATGAAATATGCAGGCAAATGGTGGGAACTAGAAAAGATCATCCTGAGTGAGGTAATCCGGAAGCAGAAAGACACATGTGGTATATATTCACTTACAAGAGGATATTATACCTATAGTACAGGATAAACCTACCAAGATCTGTTGGAAGCCATTGCTCTGGTAGCTGCTTTGATATTTAAATATCAACAGGAAGACTGCTTTTACCAGGCCTTCACTGTAGCCAGGGAAGAATTTGCAAGTCCATCTCCTTTTGTTTGTGACAGCAGGTGGGAGAGCTTATCAAAATCACACCTATTGTTTCACCTCCTTCTAAATTTAACCCATTTTTCTGAGCTGTTTTTACTCTGGCTTAAAAGCTCTCTACAATAAAGTCAGGCTGCTGGCTGGTCGAGTCTAATATCTCCACTGGAGCCTTGGGAAAAGTCCCATGTGTGTTGTGTGTTAGTTTTTTTTTTTTTTTTTTTTTTTTTTTTAATCCTCACTCCCAACTCAAGAACCGTTCAACTCTGCTGGCGGGCTCCAGCAACAATCCACAGACATGAAGAAGATAAATAAGAAGGAAGGTCTAAGGGAGAGTGCTGGAATGTCACTCAGAAGGGGACATAGATTAGACAGCAGAAGTGGATAAAGAGGGGGGACTGGGTAAGAGATGTAATTGGGAGAGAAACAAGAGTTGGGATCAGATATAGGGACAATGTCAGTGGGAGGTTCTAGGGCTGGGAACAAGAAGGGAAACTAAGGTAATATATTTGTCAAGCTGGAGGTTGGTGGGAGGATGTGGGTGTTCCTATAACTGAGACCCCTAACAGGGAGAGACGTGAAGCCTGAAGTGACCACCTCTTGGCCAGGCAGGACTAGTGGAGTGAGGGGAAATCAACCCATTAACCAAACCTTTGATCCAAAACTTACCCTGCCTACAGGAAGTGCAGGAATAAAGAAGGAATAAAGATTGAGGAAAAACTCCAAATAATAATTGACCCAACCTGAGACCCATCACAACAGTAGAGAGCCTTACAGAACAGGTTTCTGGGAGGCTCCACCCTTTAGTTGGTTGGTGATGTTGGGACATATAGCCAAGCATGGGGAGAAGTTCCAGCCATTTTGTGGAAGTGTTGGAAGGCCCTGGAAGGTACAGGAACTCCAAAATAAGACTAACAAAGACAACTAACTGAGAAACATGCGGTTTTACAGTTACTGAGACATCAGCTAAGGAGCATGCATGGTCTGGGCATTGGGCCTCTGCACACAGTTGGCCAATGAGTAGTTTGTTCTTCATATTGGTCGCCTGGCAAATGTAGTTGGAGGTGGGGAGGCTGTTTCAAACATGAACTCTATTGTCTGCCTTTGAAGCACTTTCCCCTGGCAGGCTGGCTTGCCTGGCCTCAGTGGATGAAATATGGTCAGTTATGATGTGACTTGATGTGTTGGAGAGGGTTGATATGGTGGGAGGGGAGATCATTTTTTTTTCTGGGGGAAAGAGAGTAGGAGAGAGGAAAAGGAGGAGAGGGGGAAGCTGAGAGATGAGGAAAGAGGGACCATTTTGGGGATGTAAAGAAAATAAACTGAAATTTAAAAACAATTATTTAAAAATATCTAAAAGACATCACACAATTTATTTTAGTAACTCTTTACAAATATTTCTCTACAAATTAAATATTGAAAACTTCCAGACCTGATTGAAGTTGCTTGGCCATTTAATCAGAACTTCATTGATGAAAAAGCCTTGATCTTGTGGACTCTTGAAGACAAACTCTCCCACTTTAACTAGTAATGAAATATGCTGAGTATGTTCCACAAAATTTTGTATGTCATATGTTTCCATAATTTTCTTGTTCTCATCGAAGCTTATTTCATCTCCAGCAGCATTTGTCACTTTAATTTTCCTCAGAAATGGATGCAGCTGAAGAGAGACATCATTTGATATGAGTGGCCCATACAAATACAGTTTGATGACCTTTAAGAGAAATCTATTCTCTCTCTCTCTCTCTCTCTCTCTCTCTCTCTCTCTCTTTCTCTCTCTCTCTAACATGGCTTTGTTTTTTAAGAGGCTTAGTTTGTTTAGGTGTCCCCCCACGCTTGTTTTAGTGAGATGAACAGTTCTCCCCATGAAAGTAATGTAAGAGTTACTGAACACAAGGAGAAATGTTGTCTAAGGTATGGAAAATGTGGAGCATGTTCTTAGAGGGAACAAGGCCCTGTAACTTCCCCCAGCACCAGAAAAATATTTCTAATTAGAAAATATATTTTTTGGAGAAAATCAGTGGATTCATATGTATTAAGATATGTCCTTTCTGATGCCACACAATTAATATGAGTGTATTTCAATTAGGAAAATTGGTATACATATACATAAGATTACAATGAGATAATATTATTAGGAGTTTATGCAAAACTCCAGATTCATTTAAAATGTACATTAAATCTGTACAAACTTTATGTCAGTTATAATTCAGGAAACTGAAAAGAGACCCACTACCTGCCTTCATTTCTCTTTGGTTTGTTTTCTGTTACAACATTTGACTTTCAGCTTTGATATGAACACTCTGTGGTACAATATGCACTACAAATGTATCTGGTGCTTTTGGAGGCCAGAAGAAGGTGCTGGACCCCCAGAAGTGGAGTTACAGATAGTTGAAAGCTCCTATCTAGATAATAGGAATTGTGGGTCTTTTCAAGAGCATGAAGTACTTCTAAACACTGAGACAGTTCAGCCCCCCTACATATGTGTTATTTTTGTTTTTGTTTATTGCCTACAATAATATGTACACAAAGTGCATATCTGATGCCTGCAGAAAACAAAAGTGTGTTAGATTCCATGGAGCTGAAATTAAAGACAGTTTGTGAGCTACCATATGTGTGCTGACAACCAAACTCAGGGACCCTGTATGAGAATCACATGCTTATAAATACTGAATCATGCCCCCAGAATGATTTAATTCCATATTTAACAAATTAAACGCGTTAATACTTCAACTTATGATATTCAATATTGTGTTACCTAATTCCTACTTATATTATAGAACTGTTGCTTAGGTACTCTGTTATCTAGAGAAGGGTTATACAAACTTACCTAATATCACATCTCTGGTAGATCATTTTCAGAAACAGTGACAATGTCTATGTTAAATATTATTGTTTTCCATAATACTCAAGATTACATCGTACACTATACATTCAGAATTTATTTTTTGTTCATCTGTCTTTGATAGAATTTAAAGTTAAGTTTACTTGATCAACAGTCTTCTTTATGATACCCTATTTGAAGATGATCATCAAGGCTCGTATGTGTGTGGATGATTCCTGTTTATATCTTGTTGGTTTAAAACCCAAACACATCCATTTATCTCTAATGCATGGAGATATAGTCTCAGCTTATTAACTGGTTTATGCTCTAACCTTTAAGATGGAAGCACTGTTAGGTTTTAACTTCATTTTAAGCAATTAAGAATAAAGAATTTGTGCAAGCAATTACTTTTCAGTTACTCATGACTCTAGAACAGGCAATTTATTTTCCACAAAAGGTTCTTCTTATGGTCTGTGTTATTAAGCTAAATTTCATTTTATGTGAAAAATCAGCTTTGGTTGTGGTCACTATATCTATACCTCATGGAACTTGACATATTCCATGAAAGCACATGAATTTTAATATTAAACTTGCTTTAATTTTACATGGATTACATTTATATGTTACAGAATTTCATCTCACACTATGAAAGCATTTATTAAAAGACATTCAAACTTACTGTCTTCAAGTCAGTACTTTCAGTCCCAAAATCATATAAGATAATTACAGACATATACAGATATACTGTGACAGTACCTTTTCCATATTAACTTATACTTTTAATTATAAGATGAAAATGTTTTAATGGCTTGACCACAGTAATTACTTAGTAATAATGTTAGATCCTGAGCTTCCCTTGCATATGAGTGAGACTTACCTGCAATGGGAGAATCCAGTCTGTGTTTCTGTCTTCTGCAGATCCCATTTCAGTTTTGTTCAATAGCACTTTATGGAGGGTATGGGCCATGTAATACACTGCATTCCATATGGAATAGCTAGACGCAGAAATGGTCATCAGATCAATTTTTTCATGATAAATCTTTAGGGAAATATTTGCTGGGCAGGGTTTAAGAGATGTACATGGCAAAGAAGGAAGTGAACAGAGAAAATTGTCAATCCAGAATTTAGAGAAATAAAAATCTCCTGGGTATCGGGAGGGTGTAAGATCCTCAAGAAAGTTCTTGAAACCAGGGATAGTTCTCTTCTTTGAAAATGATACACTTCCTCTGAAAAAGTATATCAAATAATACTCATCTGCTGCAGAATCTAAATGTATTAAGTGTTGCTTTGCCATGATCCACACCTTCTTTCTGGCTAAAAGTATTCTGCTGTCAAGGCAGAATATCAACAAGTCATCTATATCACCATAGAATACCTGTACATTCACTTGTGTATGTTGGTTCAGGTCCACCAAACCAGCATTATTTTTTAACCCTAGCTTCCAATAAGCAGGGATTTTTTGTGTAAAAGCCACACAGATATCTTCTGTTGCCATTTCTGCTTTCAGGTGAGAGAGGAACTCTTTTCCGTTCAGATCATCAACCACAAAAAGCCCCACCCATTTCCAGCCAAAGTATAGCAATAAAGAGATAACCCCATGGGTTAGGCCTCTCTCTTTAGGAGACATCTGATAAAGGGATGGGAATGTAACTTTGTCACTTAGCTCGGCATTAAAAGGTCCATATGTGACCTGAAGAAGCAAAAGAAAAAAAAGTGATTCTGATGTTCTATGTATTTGGGGTCATCACCCTAAGAGAGGAAATGGGTTCATTCTTCAGTATATGTATTCATATGTATTGTTTAACTGAGTGATAACAATCAGAGCCACACTGTTGGTTTTGTGATCTTGATTATTTCCTACCCTTATGCTCACCCAATGTTTTCTTTCTTTATACTAAGGCCTTCTGATGGACGCTTTGCTTCAGTATAGGCTGGCAATAGTCAGTAGTGTGAGTATACCTATGTAGATATTCTTTGCTCTCTGAGGTGTATTATCCTGAATGATATCATAAAAATTCCTTGAAAAATTTTCACTTGAGGATTGTTGCAAATTTAGTAACATGTCCTGTACTTTGTATTTTCTTATGTCAGATATTGATCATTCTATGTATTATCAGATGTTTATATGCTAGATTTGGCACTTAGGTGCTGTAGAATTTGACTTGTGAGCAAATACAGCCTCAGTATCCACAGAACATCTTGCCAGCATTTAGAGATAGAATCATGAATACTATTAAGTTATCTGCTTCGAAATTATCAGAATGTACTGCTCATGCTTTTCACCACACTCTTTCCCCTACTAATCATTGCCATACTAAGGTAATTCATTCACTGCTTTTAAAATCTGCCTAAAGTAAACAATTGCTTTTTTTTTTGTCAGGTTTCCTATGTGACTGTGAACAAAAATACTTTCCTAACTTACTTGTGGGACTTTGTAGAGCTCCAAAAGTGTTCCAATAGCAGCAGAAAATTCTGGCCTGGTTCCTGAAATGATTCCTAGAGCTTTGTGCTTTATTTTGCATTTGTAATTAGGGATATAATCACTCCTCTCTGACAAGAACATCAGAGGGCCCTCCAATGTTCTTTTGTTGGAATTAAAGGAATTGTAGACATGGAAACCCATGGTTATATTAGGAAGCAATTGATTGTCCTTATTGATTTCCTCAATGGCAAAGTATACAGTCAGCAAAATTTGATAGTTTTTCCATTTTGTTCTAAACACATAGGGATAAAGCGATGAGTATAGTCAGTCATTTTTTTTTCAGAAATTCTTTATCAAATTCAGAAACTTAGAGGTCTTAGGCCATGACTTTTCCTGTGACATTTGAAGCTTTTGTGAATAAGCCCTGGACAACTTAGGAACATCATGGAATGGCTCCTAAGACCTCAGAAATTAAACTGCATCTAGTAATAGTTTTTTTTTTTGCTGTGCATCGTTACTTGTCTGTGTTAAATGACTGCTAAATATATAGGTGCTGATAATATTTCTGTTCATGGAAGCATCAGGATATGGAAGAGTTACTAATGTGTTCACTAGGAATATAAATAACAGTTACATGTCCTTTTATTTTTAAATGATTTTATTTCACACTCACTTAAAAATTGTAACAAGTTTGTTTGTATGCACTCCTACTGTTAAAGTGTCTCTTTGGGGGATAGGTGGATGTCCAGGCATTTAGGCACAATGACTCCTTTGAATAAAAGCTAATATTAGTTATCAGTGCCCATTGGGTAGCCTTGGAACCATGTGTAGCTCTAGGTGATAAGATCCTTTCTGGTATCTTTGGGCACCAGCACATCTGGGCATTCACACATATGCAAGAAGGTAAGCACTCAAGGCATGAAATAAAAATAAATAAACCTGTATAAATAGTGTTCTAGGGCCTTGAGAAATGACTGATGCATTATGACTACTTGCTGCTCTTGTGGAGGAACCTGATTCAAGTCCCAGTAGCCAGTTTTAGGTTCCAATAATATGTACCACCACTTCTAGGGTGTCCTCCAGTGGCCTCTGAAGGAACCATGCACACAAATGGTACGTACACAAACATGTAGGTACAAAAATGTAAAAAAAAAAAATAGTAACTAAAGGAAAGGTGTTTCATGAAGTTTGCATATTAAATGAAGCGGTAGAGATTCCTAAGTAAGGTAGTGAAAGAAAAAAAAGTAAGTTATACTACCATATAAAAGAGAGGAAAACCCCAAGTATATTAAGACAGCACAAAAGTGCTCTCAAGGGGAGGAATTGTAACTTTGTTCAGGTAGGTGGAATGAACTTTCTCACTCATGGGCTTCAGTGTTTAAGGATGGGTCCTAAGAAGCTTCTTTCAAAATCTGTGGTAGATAAGAGTCTGGGTGACACTTACAGGGTTAGCTTAACAGAAATCATGAGCCTGAAGGCCACTAGGTTCTACTGAAGGAATGATTCTGCCTTCAGACTTCCATCACCAGGAAGAAATGCCTTTTGGATATAATATATTAATCTGAGATATATGTCTAGATGCTATGTTAAGAAGGCATCTATTGGTCAACACCAGGCAATTAGGAACAACTGAGATAAAGAAAATTAGTCTTTCCCAGGGATTATGCCATACTAAATATTGAACTGTATGAATGTATACATGTATCAATGAGAACTCCTGGAAAGAGCTGTGTCTGCAAAGACTGGCTATAGAAAGTTTAATGATATGGAAAAATTGGAATGTAGTAGTTTTAGGGCCCCATGACCATAGTCCAGGATACCTGACACACCCTGAGTAGCCATTTCTTGGGCACCTCTTCTGTTGAGATGATCTCTTATAGATAATTAATAAAATCATTTTGGAATGTAGTAACCCAGCACACCGCTGGCTTCTGCCAATCTAAAAGACAAGAATGACATCATATAGCATCTTGGGCCTGAATGATAACTTTCTCCATCTTGCTGCTAACCGCCTCTCTGATGTTTCCAGGGATGTACTGGATTTATAGCTTTCTTAATTTAGTAACTATGGAAAATGCATGATGGTGCTTCCACATTGTAATATGGGATTTGGGATGACCTTAATTGTGTTCAGAGACTCCCAAATTTATTCAACAATAAATTATATCTTTTTTCCATTTGAGCTGAAGGCTGATGTTTTTTTTTTCAATCACATAAATGTAATACTAAAGACTAAACAATGGATTAAGTTGGTTTTACCTATATACTTATTCATTTATATATGTGTGACAGGAACTCCACATGAAGATCAGCAGGACCAATCATACAGGGCCCAGAGGGTTCTACAGAGTCTGAAGCACCCACCAAGGACAATGCAAGGTTTTGGACTTAGGTCCTCTACATGTAAGTAGCTGAAGGGATGATTACACTTCATGTGGACCCAGTAGTTAAGATAGAGGGATATAACTCTGACATGGACTATGTTTTCTGCTTGTTGATCACTTTCCCCTGATTGTACTGCTCTAACAGACCACAGGGGAGTGTGACGAACTCAGTCATCATAAGACTCCAGGAGCTATAGTGTGCAGTTATGGGGCAGAATAGGGGAGAGGGATGTGGGAAAGATGGTGGGATTGTGAGTAAAGAAGGTGCATCATATGACTAAGATGTAAATTGATTTAATTAATAAAAATATTCAAGTGAAAAATATGATAATAAATTAGACACTCTCCCTCAAATCCCTCAGAGAGTTCTGCTAAATATGGAATTAAGAAATTTAATGAAAAAGGCTTTCTCTGACAGACTTCTGGAGTCAGTAGCTATGACTATCCACAAATAAGATAGCCAGAAATGGCCTTTCTTTGATTATATTTCAACTGTGGTAATGTTGACAACTGAACCACAAGCTTCTCCCACCAATCATACCTGCCCAAACTATGGACATTGTTGAGTTAAAAGCCATACTCTGACTGGCCAAGGCAGGTTAATTTTGCCAAGTTACTTCTCAAAAACAAAAAGAAAAAACTCTCAGGCCTCCTGAGTCTGGTGTTTGGAGGCTGGTGATGCCCTGTGTGGCAGCTGAAGCCTTAATGCTGTTTTGTGTGGCATCAAAAGACTGTCAAAGTCTGCTCGTTACAAAGGAGCAGAGATTGCTATGGATGATCCTCAACGGTTTACCCAGTTATATATTAAGTTTCTGTCATTTTGACAGATATAGAGGAAATTCAGATTATACCACCTGCTCAAATTTACCCCTCTCAGATGTCTTTATGTGTTGACAGCAAGTTGTCACAATAGAAATTTAGTAGAGGAAAGAAACCTTAGGCAGTTCCTCTGAACAGGGTTCAGCGGCATGATCCATTTATATCATACATGAAAGTAAGTCTTTGTTCTTCTCTACAGTTACCAGGTTCCTTGCATTTTTCAGCAAGGAACCTGGTAACTGTAGAGGTTACTACACTAAAAAATCTAATCTCACAAAATTAGATTTGAAATTCAAACTGGAGCTACCTAACAGTTTGCTGTTTTGGTTCTTTCATTTAAAAGAACTTGCTTGTCAATCATTTCTCCCAGCAATCAGACAACTTTGTCTCCTGGTAAATGCCTGGATAGGGAAAAAAAACACTTTAAAGTTGATGTAAATTTTGAATGTCTAAGAAAGTGATTTAAGGTATGTAACTGCAAGTTGTAAATGTCTGAGAAAGTGGTTTAAAATATGTGAAAATGAGACTTAAAGATGTCAAACTTTCAGAGTTTTAAAAAATGAATCACTGGAGTTCTGATATGCTATGGAAATCACCAGGTGATAGCACTGGCTAGTCTTGTCATAGTTACAGAATCAAACTTTTTAGTGTCTTTTCATTCCTGATGAAGATATACTTTAATGCTTCTCATTGTGCTGAAATCATATCTGCCATTACACATTCAGAGAGAGGAAAGGCTGTTCGTTTTTCAGCCCAGAACCATGTTTTTTTGTGCTCAAGCTTTAGCTGTAAAGAATGAGTGTACTCCAGGTGTTTACAGACACTTGCATTTTCTACAGTAAGGATTTAAGAATAGATTACAGATTGTGCACATGTTAATATATTTAAAACTTTTATATCTTTACGTAAACTTTAAAAACTACTTCAAGGAAGTAAAACTTGATCCACCTATCACAGGTCAAACAGAATCTAGATTAAAACTTCTTTCAATTAACAATTTAGCCTTTTCTGTCTCTTGTCTATCTCTGAGGATTGGCTCTTTCCTTCCTCCTGTGTTTGGATTCCTTCTCTCCAGTTGCAGTGAGCTATTGAACTATGGTTTCTCTATCTTGTGAAAGCATTCCTAAGAGTTCTTTACTTCCAAAATTAATTAGGAATCCTGGTGTGTATGTGATTTTCTGTCTAAATACTCCTTAATAATACAACTTCCAGGACCACAGACTGGTATGTTTGTTTCCTGCTCAGAGAGTAAATATGTATTGAGGTTTCAAGAAGGTACTTTTCATCAAAGGACCATCTTAATCCCAAAATTGATGTTCAAATGAACACATGTCCCGATTATAACATCAACTAAAAAACAGAAATGTGAAAAAGCCTAGTGACTCATCCACAGTATCATAAATAACCAACAACATAATTCACAGTTTCTCAGGAGATAAAGTGGCAGGTGAATACTTCAGAAAGTAAAGAGATGAAGAAGAGAAAATATAGAAACAAGCAATGAATTCAACTGGGCATTGAGACAAGAATCAACAGTCTCCAGGAGAACTTCGATGAGGGATAGAATAAACAGCAATACACAGAAAAGACTCAGTACCATATAAGACAAATCCTAGGATAAAATTGATATTCTAAAGGAGGAGAAAGACAGATAGAAAGCTTGGAAATGAAAATCATAAAGCTTCCAATCAAATCACAGAAAACTGGGTGTCCAGCAGAGCTAAGTAAGCAGAAGACAGAATATGAAAGACATGAATTTCAGAACACTCTATTACAATGTCAATGATAAATAAATAAGTCATAAGTATGAACACAGTGTATAAACTCTGAGATACTTTAAAGATACCAAAGCCAGAACATGTGAAATTGCAGATACTAAGATTTGTACTGAGGACGTAGGGATGTTCAAGTTCCCTTTAGCAAAAACTCTCCAAGTCTCTGGAAAGAAATAGATATGCAATCATAAGATATTTAGATGGCCCAATAGACCTGAGAAGAATAGAAACTTATCTTGACATATTAAAGTCAGTGTGTTAAGATATGTAAGTCTGACCATGGAATCACACCATGGAGCAGACACAAAAGTTGTTTTTTTTTTTTTTTCTGTCCCTGATTTCTTTCTGACTGGAAACATAACAAAGAGAAGTGGAAATGTTTGCAGAAGAACAATGAAGCAGAAAAAAAATGTGAAACTGTTTTTCACATTGTTCTGTATCTAGTTCATTATTCTCAATGGAATTACATGTGTTTAGCAGGTCATGTACTATCTTTTATCCAGAACAATCATAGCACATTGAAGCAAGTACTCACAGGCCAACATGCCATAGTTCACTTGGTTCTCTGTCAAAAGGATTCCGGACATTTTGGGGTAGATCAATTGGGATGGAAATGGGGATAAATGTAGCAAGGTTAACATCGGCCTCCATGTAGGTGTTGGGCTCCCAGTAATAACCACAACTGTGCAGAGGCATCCTCACTGATGTATACACAGGTTGCAGGAGGAGGATGAGGCAAAGCAAAGGCAAATACATGTCAGGCTCTTCACTACACAGAGACAGTCCCCTGCATTTAGGTTGATCCAATGAGATTCTTGGCTTAGGTCCTGGAACAGGCTCAAACCTCAAGAGTTTCAGAGAAGACTTTGTATGTTACAGCTGCTTCCTACTGTTGCTTCAGGCTCGCAGTCTGTGTATACTCAAAGGTTCTCATGACAGGTCAGTAAAAACACTGTAGCAAAGTTCAGACAACTGACGGTCACAGTACTGAGATATGTCTGTCACTGTAGTCATACTTGCTCTGAATTTACTGTCTTTTTATTGTTCTGTTTCCCTCTCATCCATGTATTCTTGGAATCCCATAGCTCTGAGGCTCTGCACCTGGTTCCTCCATGTAGGTGAAAAACATGTTTGGTTCTTTCTTCCACAACCGGTATGATTTCATCATGGTCCACAGTGACTTTGGAGAGCACCAGAGTCCGAGACAAAATTGTAGGTCATCCAAAAACAGCTTGTTTGGTTTTGATTGCTGTTGTGAAAATAGTTTGAACATTTGATTTTCAAATGTTGGAAGGGGAGCAGGGACAGTCACGCTTTGATCACTTTGATAGCTCTTTGATCACTTCCACCAGTCAAGGTGGATAAACTAAGCAACAGGGAAAGTAGATCCAGACAGTTTTGATGAGACCTGATAAGCTACAGTAAGATAGTAGAGGAGGAGGACATTCCTCATCAGTGGACTACAGGAGGGACATGGGGGGCTGGAGAAGGAGATTTCAGTCATACTTTGACATGGGGTTTTGACCAAGAAAGTAAACACTAGTGATTCAGCCTTATGCAGGACACCTGGGTTCAGGGTTCTCAACTCAGCTTTTGCATTCAGACATCCTCCTGGATGTTTGGCACCAAATTCAGAATTGTACAGGACAAAAAGAGGGGGCAAGCTTCTCATAGTCAATTTAAGTCATGATAGGTAACACATTTACAACTTGTGTGCTTAGTTTAAAGTATCAGCCACTTTACTCTTTACATTCTTTCCTGATTAAAAGACAAACATGAATCACCTGAAGAATCAGGGTAGGAGTAGGCTTTAGGGCCTATGAATATGAACTCAGTTTTGAACCTGGAAGCAGAAGCCCTGAGATTCACTCAACTGTCTCATAACAACAACCAAAAAGAAAAATACTTTTTTCCCTATACTTTTTCTACTTTACTGTAATACTATTTATCATAATTACTACTGATATAATTTTATGGTATTATTATATATTATTGTTATAATATGATATATATAATATAATGCAAATCAAATTTTGATATCTAACATAGGTAAAATTCATTCATAAAAACACAGCCATGAAATTTCAAAAGAGCTAAAATGCAAGAGGCTTTGAAGGTAGGAAAGTGAAAAAAATGATGTAATGTTAATTCTTATATATAAACAAACAAAATAATTAATTGATGTCTCCTATGTATAATCTTACAAAATTTGGTTACTGGAATTTAAAATAATTATAGTGATTACACACAAAAATAAATCTATCTATCTATCTATCTATCTATCTCTATCTATATCAATACAGATATAGATAAATATAACTATACAGTGAAATTTCTATGTAGGCACCAGCTTAATTTCTCTATGTTCAGTGAGTTGTGTAAGTGATGTATTCAGTGCTAGAGACTTGCAGTGAATTTATGGAGAGCAAATTATAATACTGATCAAAGTTTGCATTGTTTGGGCATTCCAATAAGACTCCTTTGGCCACCACCTCAAGTAGATATAACCCATTCTTCATTTAATGACAAGTAACATCCTGTTGTGACTTTCTCATATTATTTCATTTGGATCACCTTCAGATATGTATATATTTTAGGAAGCTCATGCTCTATTAGGTTACTACAGTAACATTCAATTGACATTTCATCTTTGCTGTCTCTCTTCATATTACTTTCCTTAATGTCTTCTTTCTTCCCCACTTCCAACCCATTCTTCTTTATGAGCCCATTCTCCATCTATAAATAACTATTTTACTGACCTATCCTACAGAGATCTAGTTACTTGTTCTCGAACGCTAGTCCCTTGTTCTGTGTGTATCCTACATGGTTTTATGTACTGTAGGTTTCTTATCATTCACTTTAAAAGTAATATTAACATGTAAGAAGATACATGCCATATTTGTATATTTGAACTTGTGTTCAATATATACTCAGACTGATTTTTTCTAGTTTACCTGCAGATATGCATTTACTTTCAAATTTCATGATTTACTTTGTAAAATGACTGAGTAATATCTTGTTGTGTAAATGTTCACATTTTGTTTATCTATTCTTCTGTTAATGGACATCTGGGTTATATCCAATTTCTGGTTCCGGAGATTCTATGGAAGGAGAATTGTTAGTGGGAATCAGAAAGGGCTTAATCCACGGAGGTGGATGAGTCACCAGGTTCTTCCAAACTACAATATATGGCACCTGATCTGGGTGCCCGCATGCTTTTTGAAAAACTTTACCTTCCACTGCTAAGACAGTGGGAAGGTGGAAGGTTCCTTCTGGTGGCCAGCCCACATTGAAGGTGGGCCATTCTGAGCTGCAAAAAGTCATCATTTTTCCTTTTCTCACATCAACTGAAAGACCGTGAGCTCTAGTTTTAACCTCTCCAAAATGAGTCAGAATCAAGTCAAGGGGTTTGGAAGTAGTCTGTCCCATATTGTCAGTCAGTCTATTCGTAGAGAATTCAAGAGAACGCAGAAGAAGTAAGGAGAACAATTTCAACAAATAGTAAATCACTCATGCACAAAAAGAACCGCCGTCTAAGACAAAAATGAAACCAAAGGCAACAACTTACAGCCTATACCCAGGCTAACATCACAGGACAAAACTGAAATCATAGAAATGAAAACAGCTACAATTTTAAACAAAAGTAAAATCAAGCACTCTCAAGTAGACGCAAAACCACAAACAATTAATCACAAAAATTAAACAGTAACTCCAGGCACAACACCAACGACAATTAATCACACACAGAAACCAAGTAACACTGACAACCTGGACTTCTCTGCCACAGAAGTTCCAGAAAACCGATCCTCACTCCAGTTCCCCTATCCCAGGAGTTCTGAGGAGGTAAAGACAGATCCTCACCCCAGTACCCCTATCCCAGGGGTTCCGAGGAGGCAGAAACAGACAAAACCTGGACTTCTCTGCCACAGAAGTTCCAGGAAACTGATCCTCACTTCGGAGGCAGAAACAGATCCTCACTCCAGTCCCCCTATTCCAGGGGTCCCGAGGAGGCAGAAATTCCAGGGCAACAAAACGTGTTTTGAAGCTCCCACAGCCTAGGCCCCGACACATCTGTCATACCTAAACTGGCTGCTCTTGTAAGCACCTCAAGGCTTTTCAGGAAAAGAAACAAAGAATAAAGGCAAACAACCATTTAAAGCAGATGGACAGCATAGAAGACATTTACCCATGGGATTAAGCTCTTTGGGCCAGGAGTCCTAGAAGTCTTGAGGCATCCATGATGGACAAGCCCCCAAATGTTATGCCAGATTCATGGGACCCTCAGAGACCACCAGGAGACGACTGGATGCAACTGCAAGAGAGCTTTATTATGACAGCGATCGAAATGGGGACCCAAGTATCACTGGCACAGCAGTAGAGAAGTGGGACCCCGAGTTCTGAGTGAACAGAATTTTTAAAGGGAAAGCCTGTGAGCAGGGGGTTTCCATGGCAGCAAGCAGGGCGGGGGGCACAAGCCTTGGTGTTACAGAATTGGGTGAAGTTTAGCAGGGCAGGGTGACCTTTTCTGAGGCACACAATCACAATGGCTAAGGCATATAATCACAATGGCTATTTTTCTAAACCATATCTGAAACATTGGGGAGAATTTTCCCACCCGATTCTCAACCGATTCCCATTGATTATTGCCAGGGAGTTTGTCTCTATTTTCTATGAAGCATTTATTCTGTTATATTTCCTGGAGGCTGTTGCTAGGAGAGTTAACTTTGTTTTCTACCAGGTGTACATTCTGTGATATTTCCTGGTGCCTGAATTCAGTTCCCAGTCAAGATCTTTATTTCAAAATGGAGTTATATTCAGGCTGTCTTAAGCTCTTCAGTTACTGTTTGGCTTTGACTGAAGTTTGGATGAAGGACTTCCCAACTATGAGGTAGAGATGAATGCACTGGACACTGAGTGTGTAACATAAATTACCTGTATCTTGGAAAATGAACAGGTGCCCTGGGAGAGTGGAAGATTGAATTTTAAAACATTTCCAAGATGAGGGTGTTGCAAGATATTTGATACCAGTGTGATCCCTTAGATTGTGAACTGTAAAAACCTGTGCTTTTTTTTTTTTGGTATGGTTGAACCCTAACACAAACCTTAATTCCACGGACTGTCTGTTTATTCTAAACAGGTGATTATAGTATGATTCTGTCATTCCCAGAACATACCTTTAATTCAAAAGCTCTCGGTGCACAGGATGAAATAATGTTAACCCTAGGTCAAGAGGCAAAGCAATAAACCAGCTGACAAGGATTAAAGAGTAAGTCGAACTTTCAGCTGAAATGTATTTAAGACAGAGTGTAAAAGTGGAAGGAGTTTTAGATTGGTAGCTTTTGAGCTTTTTGAGCTTTGAGCTAGAAAGCCTTTGGCCTTGGGTTCTTTTGGCCTATTCCCCCTGAGCTGTCATCTGAACTGATGAGCTTTTGGGGCTTTTTACTCCTGGAGGTGAGGTAAGTAGGAAGGTCAGATGAATGCTTTCTCTGCCTCTCTGCGCTATCAGGTTTTAAAATTGAATAATTGGGATTTTCATTCTTTTATAACAACACTAAGGTTCTGTGTGCCCATAGGGGTTGGGGCAAAGCTAGAATGCCTCTGCTATCTGCATTATTTGATCATTGATCCACTGGTAGAGGAGCTACTACTGTCCTGAGACTCAGCTCTATTGTTCAAGCTAATGAGGGACTCTGGGCAGGCATAGCAGTCAGGAGCAACAGTGAGAGGTAGTTTATGGTTTTGTTCTGGGATTTTCCTCTGATGTAGCTCTAAAGAGCTGTGACTGAGACCAGAGGCCATGTCATGCTGAGTGTGGGGCCATTGTCCCCAGGCCATGAAGAGCAGGCTGCTGAGGTATCACAGCCTGATCTGCTTTGACCGAGATGGACTGTGGTTCAGACTGTGGTTCAGGCTGTGGTTCTGTTGCATCTCCATGTGATGATCTCGGCAATGACCCTTGGCCTTCGACCCTTCCTTTCCTGAGTGTTGAATGTCCAGAGAAGTGAGGATTTTGCAGCCTGGGCAGTAGAAAGTTGTGGTGCTTATAATATCACTATCTAGTGTGCACACACAGGCATTGGTTTTGCAGTGGACAGATTGGAAAACTGAAGGTCTCATTTCTAGAAATGATGAATGTTGTATTCCACATAGAGCTTTGTGTAAAAAATTTTACAAATTGTTTTGAAACTGGAAGAAAAGAGGGGGTGGTGGTCATCTTTCAGCAATACTTGATTACGGGTTTTTTTTATCCTTTCAACTTCCACCAGTCACAATGGCGTGGTTTAGGGAAATTCAATTCCAGGCTACAAAAGGAATTTCTGAGATGCAGAATTTTGTCAGGGGTGCCTGGTTTTAAATAAGTGGATAGGTCAGATTCCACATCTTGTGACATAATTCATGCAGCAGGAAACAGAAACTAAATTATTCTCCAACATTTTTTGTGTGTGAGTGTTGGCAAGGGCTGGGCTGTGCCTGAACCCCAAGGGGACATGAGGGACTACAAGCCATAGTCCAGCTTATGATCACCTCCATTTTCTAAGCGACGTCCAGAGCAAAAGGACTCTCTGGAAAGGAGGTTAGTAGTAGCTGGAGGGTCAGAAATATAACAGTTTAGGTGTCACTTTGTGTTTGTCTAGTAGCAGTTGTGAAATCTTTGTTTATTTAATTTGTATTAATTAGAAAATCAAAGGTATCTCTGGTCCAGTACACATTTTTCATGCTAGAGTTTCCTTATGTCTTTTCATGTAAACTTGACTATATTTTAGGCTTATGTTTTTGGCTTTTTCTCTCACCCACTTATTCTTTCACAAACACTGTACACATTCTTGATTATTGAAGTTTGTGGTAAGTACAGAAGTCACATCATGCCAGAAGATTATGAGATTCATGACATAGAATCATCCCTTATTTTTCTGTTTTCCTCTGTTTCTTACCAGGTGGCTTTTCTGATATGAGATAGAGATTTTTGATTGTTCTTTAGCAATCACATGAAGACAATTTGCACTATGGCTGTAGAAGGCAGAAGAGACAACATGAAGGTGAGTGATACCAGTTGGCTAGTTTACTCTTTCTCTTTTGACATTTTCTTTTGGTGATCTGTCATTTTCTTCACAAGTTTCATGTGTCCAGTTGTCTCCATATTCGTTAGTTGGAAGATTTTACTCTCCTGATAAGATAAAATCAAAACCCTGCCCCATCCCTAATACAGGGGAGAGGGTCCTACCATTTTAGGCATGTTATTTTTTTATAGGGCAAAATGGTTTTTTGGAAATAGAAAAAGTATAATATCTCAATTAAAGTTAAAAAATCTTTGAAAGTTCACAAATATACCTTAAAGTGTATTTATTTCTAGATAATAAAGGGCATTCACTTTGATTTTCAGCCTGTCTTTTACATGTAGCTTTTAAATGAAATCAATGTAAATCATATGTGCTGGCCTCTGCCTCCCAGGTGGTATGTAAAAGGAACGTGCCTCCCAAATGCTGGGATTAAGGCTATGAACCAACAACACCCTGTCATTGTAACTCCTGAATTTAGAAAACAACTAATTAATAGTGAACTGCTTGTCTCTGCTGGGATTAAAGGCACTGTCTATCACCACACTGCTCAAAAATTTTATATTCACTCCAAATTATTCCATCTCAAACAAGTTTATAACTTTGAATTTACTTAAAACATTTAAACCTCTTAACTGTTTTTAATATGAAACAACAAAAGTATCCATTTTTATTTAAGAAGAAAACACTAGTCTTTATAAGTTTGTGTGGACTCAATGACCAAGCTGTCTGATGAACAGTTACCTCTGCTTATTCAGGGGATCTCTACTATTCAAATCTAATCATTATCAATTTTGATAGGATCCACCATTCCTTTTCTGTAAAACATTTAGTTTTACCTGTGAAGACACAGTTCAACAGTTCCTCAGTGTCTACTCCTTTTAGTTATGTTTACTTCTTTTTGTTGTACAGTATTTAGGTGTGCTGTTAAGTTGCTAGTAAGAGATCCTGCTGATTTTTTTTTCTAAATGTACTTAGTGCTATGAACTGTCTTCTTCTGGTCAACATTTCTATTGTGTACTATGAGTTTTGATATGTATTCATTTCATGGAATTATTGCAAGTTTCTTATATCTTTTGATACTTCTACTGTTCAAGTATATCATCAATTTTGGAGAACGATATATGAGTTGCTGAGAAGAGGGAATAATCTTTTGTGCTTGGGTGGATGTTCTGTAAACATCATTTGGGTATATTTAGTTTTTTGATGTTAGTTAGCTGGAGCATTTCTCTGTTTAGTTTGGTCAGGAGGACCTGTCCATTGGTGAGAGTGATACATTGAAGTCTTTCCCTATCGGTTTATGAGGGCCTGGATGTGATGCAAGCTGCAGAAGTGTTTCTTTTATAACTTGGGAGCTCTTAGGTTGGGGGCATAGATGTTAAGTATTGAAATGTTATATTGGTGGATGTTTTATTTTAATATGTCATGTCTTTTGCCATCTTTTGATTAGCTCTTTTTGAAAACTTTTTCGTTACATCTTAAAATTGCTATACAAGCTTGATACTCTAGTCCATTTATTTAGAATATCTTCTTCCAACCCTTTACCTTGAGATAATGTCTATCTTGATGTGAAGCTGTGTTTGTTGTATTTAGAAGAAGGGTGGATTCTATTTTATCATCAATTTTGTGAGTCTGTCTCTTTTTATTGGTGAATTTGGGTTGATGTTATTAAGAGATATCATTGAACAGTAATTGTTATTTTGGTGGTGGTGGTGGTTTTAGCACCTTGAGTGGGGCTGTATTTATAGATACATATTATTTAAAATTGACCTTTTTATGGAACATCTTATTTTCCCCATTTGGTGACTGAAAGTTTCTGGGCATAGTTAGGAATTTGTGTTGGCTTCTGCAGTTTTTTAGAGTCAGAAGCACTCTGTCTAAGCCCTTCAACTTCTAGAATTTTTACTGAGAATACAGGATTAATTCCAATAGATCTGCCTTTTTTTGGTTGGTTTTTGTTTCTTTTGGTTTGTCTGATTGGTTGGATAGTTTGTTTTTTTGTTTGTTTGTTTTCAGTTGCAGCTTTTCATATTCTTTCTTCGTTCTATATAGAGTTTTGATTATTCTCTGGTAAGAGGACTTTCTTTTCTGGTCCAGTGTCTTTGGTATTTTGTATGCTTCTTGTGCCTTGATAGACACCTGTAGGTTAAGAAATTTTTCTTGTATGATTTTGTTGAAAATGTCTCTGGACCTTTGATCTCATCCTTCTTCTTCTAATCTGATTATCAGCATGTTGTGTGTTGTCATAATGTCCCAGAGTTCCTGGATGTTTCCTGACAGTGTGTATGTAGACAGGCTGGTTTTGAACTTCCAGCTCTAACTCCAGTTGAGTGTTGGGCTTAAATGTAGGCCAACATGCCTGGCATCAACATCACCATCATTGGCTGCTGAGCATGGAATATATGGTTTTAGGTATTTATTTCGTTTTGTTTTGTATATGTAAGCATAGGCTATTGTGTAGATTTTCCTCAACATCATGCATTTGAAATTTGGCAGGGAGTATATTTAATTTCTTAGGATGGCATTTAATGATGACACTAACACTATCTGAGCTTTCTGAGTCATTGAATTGTGGGTTTGTGATGCTCTCCTTACCTGTTGTATTTGTTTTTTTTTTAATTTTATTTGTTTGTTTTATTCCCATTTAATTTATTTTTAATTTAAATTTGTTTTTTTTTTTAATTTATTCTCTGACATGAACCCGAGTCTTGATTACCTCCTCCTGAGTGTTGCAGTCTTGCAATGCCACAGAGTAAGATGATGCAGCCATCCTTGATGAGACCTGATAAGCTAGAAGGGAAGGAATTCCTCCCCAATTAGGAGACTAGAGAAAGGGCATAGGGGCAGAAGAAGGAGGGTCGGTGGGCCTGGGAGGAGATGAGGGAGGGGCTATGGCAAGGATACAAAGTGAACACATTGTAATAAATAAAGTAATTAATTTAAAAAATAATTTCTCCACTTAACATTCCAATTGTAATCTTCTCCCTTGACTCTCCCTTGTCTTACCATCCATTCTTCTTTCCTCCTTATCCCACTTCCTATATCTCAGATACAGGGAACCCTCCTCTCCTACCATCTGAACCCAGCCTATCAAGTCTCACTAGGACTTCCTGCATCCTCTTCCTCTGTGGCGTAGCAATGCCCCCTCCACCAAGGGGAAGTGATCAAATAGCAGACAACAGAGTCCATGTCAGAGCAGGCACTTTCTCACCTTACTATGGCTCCCACATGTAGACTGAGATGCCTATCAACTACATCTGAGCAGCGGTCTGGGTCCTCTTCATGAATGGTCTTTGATGGGCCCATTAATTTCTGCAAGTCCCCATGGGCCCAGATTTATTGTCCTTGCTGGTCTTCTTATGGAGGTCCTGCTGTATAATGTCTTTCTACATTTTATCCTCCCACTCTTTCCTATGATTCCCTGTGCTCTACCCAAAGTTTGGCTGTGAATCGTAGCATCTGCTTCGAACCCTTCCTGGGCAGAGTCTTCCGGAGGATATGTATGTTAGGCTCTCATCCTCTTCCCTCTCCTCAGTCACTTCTGGTGTCGATTTTATTTGCACTTTTGCATAAGAATTGACCATCCTCCATAGGGTCCTCCTTTTATTTAGCTCCTTTAGGTCTATAGATTGTAGTATGTTTATCCTATGTTATGGCCATTATCCATTTACAAATGAGTATATACCATGCATGTCTTTCTGGTTTTGGAATAACTCACTTAGGATGATCATTTCTAGTTCCATCTACTTGCCTGAAAATTTTATAGTTTGCTTTTTTTTTTTTTTTTTTTTTTTTTTAAATACCTGAGGTGCATTCCATTGTGTAAATGTACCACAATTTCTGTAAAACAATGGTTTGGTTGAGAGACATATAGTTTGTTTCCCTATTATGGCTATTATGAATATAGATGTTATGAACACAGTTGAGCAAATATCTTTGTTGAATGGTGGAGCATCTTTTTGACATACGCCCAGGAATGGTAGAGCTGAGTTTTGAAGTAACACTCTTTTTAATTGTCTGAGAAAGCATCAGATTGATTTTTCAAGTGGTTGTATAAGTTTGCATTACCACCAGCAATAGAGGAGTGTTCCTCTTTCTCCACATTCTCACTAGCTTGCTGTCACTTCAGGTTTTGACCTTAATCATGATGGGTTTAAGATGGAATGTCATTTGCATTTCCGTGATGACTGCAGATATTGAGCATTTAATGTCCACCATTTGATATTCCTCTGTGGAGAAATCTCTGTATAGTTCTGTACTCCAGTTTTAAATTGGATTTTTTGGATTATTGGAGTTTAATTTCTTCAGCTCTTTATATATATTGTTTATTAGCTCTTTCAGTTGTATGTAGGGTTGGTGAAGATCTTTTGCCAGGCTGTAGGTGGTCATTTTATTCTATTGACAGAGTTCTTTGCTTCATAGAAGCTTTTGTTTCATGAGATCCTATTCATTAATTCTTGATCTTAGAGCCAGTGTTCTTGGTGTTCTGTTGAGGAATTTATCATCTAGGCCAATGAGATCAAGACTCTTTCCCACTTTTTCTTCTAACAGATTTAGTGTATCTGGTTTTATGTTGAGGTCTTTGAACAACTTGGACTGTAGTTTGATGCAGGGTGATAAATATGGATCTATTTTCTTTTTTCTACATGTAGACTTCCAGTTAGACCAGCACCATTTGTTGAAGATGCTGTCCATTTCCATTGCATGGTTTTGGCTTCTTTGTCAAAAATCAAGTGTCCATAGGTGTGGGGGTTTATTTATGGGTCTTCATTTCAATTCCATTCATCAACCATTCTGTTTTTATTTCAGTACCATGCAGTTTTTTATTACTATTGATTTATAGTAGAGCTTGAGATCAGGGATGGTGATACCTACTGAAGATCTGCTATAGTACAGGATTGTTTTAGCTATTCTGGCTTTTATATTTTTCCATATGAGGCTGAGTATTTTTTTTTTCAAATTCCTTAAGGAATTGTGTTAATATTTTGATGGGAATATCATTTAATCTATGGGTTGTTTTTGGTATGATAGCAATTTTTACTATGTTGATCCTTCTGACCCATCAGCATGAGTGATATTTCTATCTTCTGGTATCTTTTTCAATTTCTTTCTTCAGAGGCTTAAAGTTTTTTTTTTTTTTTTTTTTGTTTTTCATGCAGGTTTTCACTTGCTTGTTGAGGATAACTCAAGATACATTATGTTTTTTTTTTTTGCCTATTGTGAAGGGTGTTGTTCTCTAATTCTTTCTCAGTCCATTTGTCTTTTGCATACAGGAGTGCTACTGAATTTTTTTTTTTTTTAGTTAACTTTATATCCAACCACTTTGATAAAGTGTTTTTCAACTGTAGGAGTTCCCTAGAGTAGAATATTTGGGGTCACTTTTATATACTGTCATATATGTGAATAGCAATACTTTGACTTCTTCCTTATCAATTTGTATCCCCTTGATCTCCTTTAGTTGTCTTATTGTCCTAGATAGGACTTTGAGTACTGTACTGAAGAGATTTGGAGAGAGTGTGTAGCCTTGTCTTGTCCCTGAGTTCAGTGGAAATGATTTAACTTTCTTTTCATTTAGTTTGGTGTTAGCTATAGGATTGCTGTATATTGTCTTTACTATTTTTAGATCTGTGCCTCTGTCCCCAGTCTCTCCAAGACTTTAAACAAGAATAACTGTTGGATATTGTCAAATGTTTTTCAGCATCTAACGAAATGATCCTGTTTTGTTTTGTTTTTTTTTTTTTCAATTTGTTTATATGACTGATTAAGATTCCCTATATTGAACTATCCCTGCATGCCTGGGATTAAGTGTACTTGGTAATGGTGGATGATATCTTTGATTGCAATTGGTTTGCAATTATTTTATTGAGTATTTTTGCATCATTGTTCATAAAAGAGATTGGTCTGAAGTTCTCTTTCTTTTTTTGGGGTCTTTGAGGATTTATCAAGGTGACTGTGGTCTTACAAAAGGAGTTTGGTCATGTTGCATCCATTTCTATTTTGTGGAATAATTTGAAGAATATCGGTTTTGACTCTTCATTGAAAATCTTATAGAATTCTACTCTGAAATCATCTCACCCTTGGCTTTTTTTGGTTGTAAGGATTTTGATGGCTGCTTCTATTCTTTTAGGCAGTATAAGACTATTTAATATCTTTACCTGATTTTGATTCAACTTTGGTAAGTGGAATCTAACAAGAGAATTGTATATTTCATTTAGATTTTTAAATTTTGTGGCATATAGGCTTTTGACATAAGAGCTAATGGTTCTTTGGATTTTTCAGTGTCTGTTCTCTCTCTCTCTTTCCTTTCAGACTATGAATTTGGATCGTGTCTTTCTGCCATTTACTTAGTTTGACTAAGAGTTTGTCTATGTATTTGATTTTCTCAAAGAACTAGCTCTTGGTTTTGTTGATTCTTTGAATTATTATCTCTGTTTCTAATTTATTGATTTCAGCCCTGAGCTTGGTTAGTCCTAGTAGTCTACTCCTGTTGAGTGTGTCTGCTTCTTTTTTCTAGGGCTTTCAAGTGTGCCATTCAGTTGCTTGTATGGGATGTCTCCAATAGCTTATGAAGGCCTTTAGTGCTATTAAAAGTCCTCTTAGGACTGCTTTCATTTCAGTTTGGGTATGAGGTACATTAATTTTCATTGAATTGTAGGAAGTTCTTTCTTTATTTCTTCCCTGACCTAGATTTCATTGAGTAGGGAGTTGTTCAGTTCCCACGTGTGTGTAGGCTTTTTGTTATTTCTGTTATTGTTGAGGTCCAACTTTAGTCCATCATAGTCTGATAGGATACAAGATATTATTTCAATCTTATTGTATCTGTTGAGACCTGGTTTGTGACCTACTGTATGTTCAGTTTTGGAGAAGGGTCCATGAGGTGCTGAAAGAAGATAGATTCTTTTCTGTTTGGGTTAAAAAATTCTCTAGATATCTGTTAGGTTCATTTGATTCATGACATCCATTTGTGTCATTATCTCTCAGTTTAAGTCCTTTTCCATTGCTCTGTCCCTTGATGATAGTGACATGTTGACCTCTCCCACTATTAATGTACGGTGATTGATATGTTCTTTAAGTTTTATTAATGTTTCTTTTACAAATGTGGGTGTCCTTGTATTTGGGGCATTGTTGCTCAGAATACAGATGCCATCTTGGTGGAATTTTTACTTTGATGAGTATGAAGTATACTTCCTCATTTTTTTTATTTATTTATTTATTTATTTATTTATTTATTTATTTATTTATTTATTTATTTATTTTTACTTAGGAGCAATAATGTTATCAGGCAATATTTTCATAGTTTGAAACTATGTGTAACAGCATAGATTTAAAAAATCTTTCAACATTTTATTGTGTTCTTTTTACATTTTTATTAATAACAGTTTATTCACTTTGTATCCCTCCTGTACCTTCTTCCTCCCTCCCCTCCCAAACCCTCCCTCCATCTTTCCCACCCCTGTCACTTTCCCAGTTCATTGATAAGGGAGGTCCTCCTCCCCTTCACTCTGATCCTAGTCTATCAGGTCTCATTAGGAGTGGCTGCATTGTCTTCTTCTGTGGCCTGGCAAGGTTGCTCCCCCCCAAATGGGAGAGTGATCAAAGAGCAGGCCAATGAGTTCCTGTCAGAGACAGTCCCTGTCCCCATTACTATGAAGCCCACTTGGATACTGAACTGCCATAGGCTACCTTTTGTGCAGAGGTTTCAGGCCATCTCCATGAGTGGTCCTTGATGGCGTATCAGTTTCAAAAAAGACCCCTGTGCCCAGAATTTTTGGAACTGTTACTGTCCTTGTGGAGCTCCTGTCCTCTCCAGGTTTACTATCTCGAAGTTCTTCCATAAGATTCCCTGCACTCTGGCCAAAGTTTGGCTATGAGTCTCAGCATCTGCCTTGACACCCTGCAGGGTAGGGCCTTTCAAAGGCCCTCTGTGGTAGGCTCCTGTCCTGTCACTGTATTCTCCCTCATCTGATGTCCATCCTCTTTGCCTTTCTGCATGGGGTTTGAGCATCTTAGCCAACATACTCCTTCCTGATTAACTTCCTTAGATGTACAGATTTTAGTATCTTTATCCTATATTTTATAGACTACATCCACTTATGAGTGAGTATATACCCTGTGAGTCTTTCTGCTTCTGGGATACCTCACTCAGGATGATCTTTTCCACTTCCCACCATTTACCTGCAAATTTCACGTTTTCCTTGTTTTTCATTGCTGAGTAATATTCCATCATATAGATATGCCACAATTTCTGTATCCATTCCTCAACTGAGGGCCATCTGTGCTGTTTCCAGCTTCTGGCTATTACAAATAAAGCTATTACAAACATAGTTGAGCAGATGTCCTTGTTGTATACTTGAGCGCCTTTTGGATATATGCTTAGGAGTGGTATAGCTGGATCTTGAGGTGGCGCTATTCCTAATTGTCTGAGAAAGTGCCAGGTTGATTTGTAAAGTCATTGTATAAGTTTACATTCCCACCAGCAATGAAGGAGGATTCCCTTTCTCCAAATCCTATCCAGCATGGGTTGTCACTTGAGTTATTTGTCTTAGTCATTTTGATGGGTGTAAGGTGAAATCTCAGGGTGGTTTTGATTTGCATTTCCCTGATGACTAAGAATGTTGAACATTTCTTTAAGTGTTTCTCTGCCATTCTATATTCCTCTATTGAGAATTCTCTGTTTAGCTCTGTACCCAATTTTTTAATTTGGGTTACTTGATTTGTTGGTGTTTAACTTCTTGAAATCTTTATAAATACTGGATATTAACCTTCTGTCAGATATAGGGTTGATGAAGATCCTTTCCCAATCTGCAGGCAGTCATTTTGTTTTGACAACAGTTTCCTTTGACTTATAGAAGTTTTTCAGTTTCATGAGGTCCCATTTATTGATTGTTGCTCTTAGAGCCTGTGCTGTTGAAGTTCTGTTCAGGAAGTTGTCCCTTGTTCCAATGAGTTCAAGGCTCTTCCTCACTTTTTATTCTAACAGGGTTAGTATGTCTGGTCTTATACTGAGGCCTTTGATCCACCTGAACTTTAGTTTTGTGCAGAGTGATAAATATGGATCTATTTGCATATTCCTACATGTCGACATCCATTTAGACCAGCACCTTTTGTTGAAGATGCCATCTTTTTTCCGTTGTATGGTTTTGGCATCTTTGTCAAAAATCAGGAGTCCATAGTGTGTGGCTGTATTTCTGGGACTTCTATCCGATTCCGTTGATCCACTAGTTGGTGTATATGCAAGTACTATGCAGTTATTATTACTGTTGCTATATAGTACAGCTTAAGATCAGGGATGGAGATACCTCCAGAAGATCTTTTATTATGGAATATTGTTTTAGCAATTCTGGGTTTCTTGTTATTCCATATGAAGTTGGAAATTTTTCTTTCAAGGTCTGTAAAGAATTGTGTTGGTAATTTGATGGGAATTACATCAAATCTGTAAATTGTGTTTGGTAAGAGGACCATTTCTACAGTGTTAATCCTGCCAAGCCATGAGCATGAGGGATCTTTCCATCTTCTGATATCTTCTTCTATTTCTTTCTTTAGAGACTTGAATTTTTTTTCATACAAGTCTTTGACTTGCTTGGTTAGGGTCACACCAAGGTACTTTATGTTCTTTTTGACTATTGTGAAGGGTGTTGTTTACCTAATTTCTTTCTCAGCACTTTTGTCTTTTGTATACAGGAGGGCTACTTATTTTTTGAGATGATTTTGTATCCAGCCACATTGCTGAAAGTGTTTGTCAGCTTTAGGGGTTCCCTGATAGAATTTTTGGGGTCACTCGGGTAAACTATCATATCATCTGCAAATAGTGATACTTTGACTTCTTCCTTTCCCATTTGTATCCCCTTGATCTTCTTTAATTGTCTTATTACTCTAGCAAGGCCTTTGAGAACTATGTTGAAGAGATATAGAGAGAGGGGGCAGCCTTGCCTTGTCGCTGAATTCAGTGGGATTGCTTTAAGTTTCTCTCCGTTTAGCTTGATGTTGGCTATAGGACTGCTCTATATCGCCTTTACTATGTTTAGGTATATGCCCTGTATCCCTGATCTCTCCAATACTTTAAACATGAATGGATGATGGATTTTTTTCAAATGCTTTTTCAGCAACTAAGGAGATTATCATGTGTTTATTTTTCTTTCAATTTGTTAATATGGTGGATCATAACGATGGATTTTTGTATATTGAACCACCCCTGCATACTTGGCCTGAAGCCTACTTGGTTGTAGTGTATGATATCTTTGATGTGTTTTTGTATTGGGTTTGCAAAGTATTTTGTTGAATATTTTTGCATCAGTGCTCATAAGAGAGTGGCCTGAAATTGTCTTTATGCTGGGGTATCCAGGGCTGCTTGCTCCTGAATAACTGGGTTCTGGAGATGCCATATTGCTTTGTCTTTTGTTGACTGAGCTTTTACACTGGCCTCTACCCATTGGTATATCTTAGGTGTTGGATGTTAGTTTCTGGTACTTCCTGGAATCCTGTGGTGGGTTGAATCCCCTTGGCAGGGAGATTTTTCCCAAAGGAGCTCTCCTCCATTTTTTAGGTATGGTCACTGAATGGCAGGTGTTTTTCAGGAATTGCCACAGCTCATCTCAGACATACAAACCTGAGTAGTAATTATTGCCTTTGTTAGTAAAGGGGGTTATCCTCTCACCCAGAGAAATTCTGGAGACAGCTGCCCTGCTGTTGGGTTTCTTGCTATAAATTAAATGAGCTGCTGCTGTAACCTGGGTACCTTGTGGTTTGGTCAGTTTATTAGGGATAACTGGTTGTCCCTTGGAGCAGTATCTTGAGTTTATCTCAGGGCACCCAGGCTTCTGCAGGTCTAATTTTGGAGCTCTGTGCCCCAGTACCCAAGTGGTAATTAGTGGCAGGTGAGCACCACTCTCATGTGTACAGCAGGAGGCTAGAGTATGGAGCCTGTGGATAACCAGAAACGTTTCTGGAGCTAATTGTCCTGACGTGGGGCCAGATATTCCCCCATCTTTTGGTTTTCTCCCAACAGGAGTCTGTACTGTTGGGGTGTGTGTAGAGTGCATAGGCACTTGATTGAGATGGGTGGCTCCAAGCTGGTGACTGGACAGAAACCTGAGGACTTTTCCCGAGAATAATTCTGTATGTGGTGGTGGTAGTGATGTTGGTGTCAGCTGAATGCTCTAAGTTGGGACCTGCTGTTTCCCTGCCTGTGGGGTTTTCTCCTAACAGAGAAACCCAGCCTCTAGTGCCCTGGGACACACAGTTCTTTTCTGTGACGGAGAGTCGAGTGCACAGGTCTGGCAGCTGGAGCCCCACTCAGGCCTGGCTGCAGTGTGACCACAGGTCTGCAGGACCTTTTCCAGGGATAGACTGGGTGACATTCGGTCAGTCTCTGTGTGTTTTTCTTTAGAGTGGAACTCCCAGTCTCTGGTGCCTTGGGGTGCACAGTTCAGCCTGGGAAGGTGATCAGGACATGCTTCTTGGGTCTATTTGCTTGAAAACCTTACTCCCGCCACAACAGCCCAGAAAAATTTCCAGGGATTAGTTGTGTACTCTGAGGTTGAACCCAATTGTTTTTCTCATCATTGGGTTTGTTTTTTTTTTTATCATCTGGTAAACACAGTCAATGGTGTTTGGGGGAAAACAGTTCCAAATATTTGTCACTGTGCAGTCTCTGCTACCCCACTGATCAGTCACAGTATGAAATCAGCCCTGTCATCTGGGATCTTTGTAATTTTTACTGAATATGAGCATTTTGGTTGTATGTATGAATATGAACCTGATCATCACAGTAGTCCAAAGATGTGTTCAGAACTCATGAACTTATAGCAATTGATAATAGTGGGTTCCAGTTAAACACTGACATTTCAGACCAATTATTTGCAAGAGCAGCAAGAGCTCCTCACTACTGAGCCATCTCTCCTGCCTTATGTTGCTTACTTATGATCAGGATTTACATTGTTAATATATTCATCTTTCTATTTTTAGCTGTTTAAACATGCATTCCCTTTTAGTAAGATCTTATTAAAATTACAGTTTAAGCTAGGGCAGTGCAGAATTCTAGAAAATGAATGCACAACTGGAGTGAATGTATGATTCCTTGTAGAAGCTTCAGTAAAGACCTCTGAGTTCTTTCAATCTTTTGTGTTTGTTTGACCTTTAGGGGAGGCTGTGTCTTACTATATAAGTCTGTCTGTAATAGAAGTCTTTGCATATATCATGCTGGCATCCAATTCAATAAAGTACACCTGCCTCTGCCTCCCGAGTGATAGAATTGATAGTATGACAGAATACACCCAGCTTGTCCATCATTTTTTATAGTTAGTAACTGTTCATAAATTTCTCTGATGTGTACTTAGTACTGTTTATCTGGTAATTTCTCTCTGTGTGTCTCTGTCTCTCTCTTTCTATTTTGCTCTCTTCTCTCTGTTTGTCTTTGTCCACATTAATTGACATGACTATTCCAAAGCTATATCCTATCCAAAAAGTTCAGATATAACATGGTCAACCTTCATTATTCAGTTTTCTTCTAAAATGACTTAGTGATAACATTAGCACTTATGTTTTAATAGAAAAGTTTTAAATTTATTTTTAAAGTATAGACTATACATGATTTAGAAAGGAGAATATAGAAAACAATGATCAAAGATTAATCATGTGTTCTATGCCATTTTTTGTCTGGGAACTCAGAAATATGATGTTATCAGCTATGATTATTGTGGCTTGCTACTCACATTATTTTTATCCATTTATTCACTGTAGTATAATTTCCCTTCCACAAATATATGAGCCCCCATTTTCATATACTGGTATGCCAAATCTCTGATCCCTGGTCAAAACATGATATCCAGTGCCATGTTGTCTTTTGAGTGACACCACCCATCTGTTCACTGTCACCTGATAGCCACATCTCATTTGTTGCTAGATAAAATATGATGACTGTGTTTTTTCCTTCCACCTGTCTCACGACAGGGTCCTGACCTACTTGCCCAAGTGACTAAAGATGATTCATACATCACTGAAGATTCCAACTAATGTCTAATTCATATTCATGCCTTACAAACTAATGAAACACATTTAACAAAGGTTTCCAAAGCACACCTTTGGTTTTCCTCACAATCTAACCTTTAGGCTTTTTCTTTCCCCTCCTTCACTTGTTGCCCAGCACCCAACTATCTAACACTAGCACTTCTGTGTCAGAAAATAAATGGAAGCAGCACTAGAATTATATGATTCTATTGCCAATGAAGTATAAATTTATATTGTTGCTACTCTTTCTGTTGTACAAATGCATGGCATATTTTAGAATTCAGTGACCTTCAATGATGTGCATGTGAAATTCAGCCAAGAAGAATGGGCTTTGCTGGAACCATCACAGAAACAACTCTACAATGATGTGATGCTAGAGACCTGTAAAAACCTCACTGCTATAGGTAAGACAGCAAATTTTCTTTCACTTTCTAAAATAAGGAGACAAGTCTTACTTTGTTATTGATCCTTTTCTATGATTCCAATTGACAATGAGAAGGAATGAGGTGAATAAATAAGGCATGGTTCTAAGGGTCATAGAAGATAGTGATTTAAGTTTTGCTTTAATAATAATATGATATTTCCAGTCATATATATTTTCTGGTACTCTATTTTAGGCTACAATTGGGAAGACCATACCATTGAAGAACATTTTCAAAGTTCTACAAGTAATGAAAGGTAACTTTATGTGCACACTGATATAGATATGAATCTTAAGAAAATTTAATGTGTCCTGGAAGTTTGTTTGTTTGTTTTTGTTTGTTTGTTTGTTTGTTGGATGCTTTTTATTTTCTGTTTTTGAAATATTTTTTTTTTGTGTAGCTGTGGCTTGACTTAGACTTGCTTGTTAGAACAATGTGATCTCAAAATCACACAGATCTGCCTGCTTCTGCCTCCACAAATGCTGGGATTAAAGGCATGTACCAGAACACCTGGCTGTGTCCTGGAGGTTTTAAAGAAAAGCAACAGTGTAAAAAGAGCACTGCTTTAAGTGTACTGATGATCATTAAAATCTCACAATTCCACGTACCTCAATGTCAGGTATCTGATTTGTGTTTGCAAGGCACTCCCCTAAGATAGAAGAAAATAAAATAATGTTGCAACAGAAAATACCATTGAAATCATATAGACATTACAGCTACTGAGTTAAACTGCCAATCTGTTTAGTCTCATTCTTTCTACTCAGATATTGTAAGAGGTATACACATTGAATAGGTGATCAGTATGTTTCAAAACCTTCTAATGAACAGATATTTCATAGTACAACCAGTGTTACACATATTCATGTAGTAACACTGTAAAGTTTAGTGAAAGGAGCAGCTTATGAGAGGCAAGAATATAATTGTGGAGAAACCTTAATCCCTATATGACATGTCTATGATGAACAACAACAACAACAAAAAAAAACGAGTTAATTCAATGTGGGAATCTTTTATTATTCTTGTAATTTAAATTGGTATATCATATGTCACAATGTTTATAAGACACATGACCATAGAGATATTGAAAAAAGCA
This sequence comes from Meriones psammophilus, assembly GCA_036365155.1. Classification (NCBI taxonomy): domain Eukaryota; kingdom Metazoa; phylum Chordata; class Mammalia; order Rodentia; family Muridae; genus Meriones; species Meriones psammophilus. Next base: position 24,404 of record JAEOAE010002403.1, on the reverse strand, counting down.
GTGTACCTGTGTTTCTCCAAGAATAATTAATTTTGTAGAAGTCCCCACTTTGAGTAGATTTTCTGAATGTGATAAAAGGTAATAGTCAAATGGTTTTGCAACTTCAATGAGAATTCATCAGCAAAATCATACTGCTGAAAATACCTATGAATACTAGAAATTTGGAACTTCTTCTGCTTGTCCTGGCTCACTTTGTAAATGAAGTGTCATTCATACAGTACAAAAATTTGTGAATTAGATTGCTTTGGTAAAACTCTGAATTCTTACAATACTCTTCATATACACGAGAAAACCTCTTATAGAAAAATGATGCTATAAAAGTGAACCACATAATAAATGCTCTTACCATCACAGAGATCATCAAAAATACCCATAATGAAGGGGAATGCCATGAATGTAAAAAAAATGATAAAAGTTTAAGATTTGATTCTTCTTTATCATTAGACCAAATTATAAAATAGATTCATATAGATAAATATATTTATTAGTGTAATCAAATGACTGTGGTCAATATTTCACATGTGCCAATTATCTTTGCAGGCATGAAAGCAGTCGTACTGGAGAGAAACCTTTTAAACGCACTCTATGTGGTAAATCCTTCCACCATACCACTGTTCTCATAAGCCATGAAAGAACACACACTGGAGAGAAGCCTTACAAATGTAATCAATGTGGTAAAGCCTTTACAAAAAACAGTCATCTCATGCGGCATAAAAGAACACATACTGGAGAGAAACCTTATGAATGTAACCAGTGTGGTAAAGCCTTTACAGAAAACAGTCATCTCTTAAGCCATAAAAGAACACACACTGGAGAGAAACCTTATGAATGTCACCAGTGTGGTAACGCCTTTGCAGAAAACAGTCATCTCATAAGCCATAAAAGAATACACACTGGAGAGAAACCTTATGAATGTAACCAGTGTGGTAAAGCCTTTGCAGAAAACAGTACTCTCATACGGCATAAAAGAACACACAAAGGAGAGAAACCTTATGAATGTAACCAGTGTGGTAAAGCCTTTGCAGAAAACAGTACTCTCATACGGCATAAAAGAACACACACTGGAGAGAAGCCTTATGAATGTAACCAGTGTGGTAAAGCCTTTGCACGAAACAATCATCTCTTAAGTCATAAAAGAACACACACTGGAGAGAAACCTCATGAATGTAATCAGTGTGGCAAAGCCTTCTCACATAACAGTCATCTCACACGGCATAAAAGAACACACACTGGAGAGAAGCCTTACGAATGTAACCAGTGTGGCAAAGCCTTTGCAGAAAACAGTACTCTCTTAAGCCATAAAAGAACACACACTGGAGAGAAACCTTATAAATGTAACCAAAACAGTCATCTCATAAGCCATAAAAAGACACACACAATGGAGAAAAACCTTATGAATGTAATGAGTGTGGTAAAGCCTTTGCACACAACAATAATCTCATAAGCCATAAAAGAACACATACTGGAAAGAAATCTTATGAATATACCCAATATGATAAAGCCTTTGCACAGCTGTCTCCGGAAACATGAAAAAACGCACAGTGAAGAGAAGCCTGGTGAGGATAATTAGTTTGATAAAACCTTTGCATATAACAGTCATCTCCTAAGACAACAACACATTCTGGAGGGAAACCATATGAATTAACTGTGTGGCAAAGCCTTTGTACATAACATGCTGGAAAGAAGCTATCTGACTTTAACCAATGTGAAAAAACTTTTGCACTTCAGAATCATCCTCACACTCATGAAAGAAATCCTAATGGACAGTGCTTTTAAAATGGTGAAAACATTCCATATTTGTATAATCTTCATCATCATGAAAGGATTCATACTGGAGAGAACATTTGAATGTGTTAAAATGGTGAAGCCTTGCACAAATCTAGAGTCATCATCATCATAAAAGTATCCTTACAGGAGAGGAATTCTTTGACTATAAGCAATATGGAAAGGCCTTTGTGTTCTTTGGTCTACTGAGATCCAACAGAACTGAAAAACTAGCTCAATGGAAATGAATTCCCTTTTGTGAAGGGAAAGGGGAAAGGGAATAGGGGCAATAGGAATGGAGGGTAGTAATGGGGGAGAGAAGGGAGTGGGACTACAATTGGAATTTAAAGCAAATAAACTTATTTTTAAAAAGAATACAATGAATGGTGAATATCAATTACATGCAAAAGTATTATAAAATATGTTTAGGGAAGACTTATTGATAAATATGATTCTCAACATTTACTGTTTTCAATTGCCTCACTTTAGACAAGAAAAGTTCAGTCCAGTGGATGAATATGGAGGAAACGGTGAACGAACACCAGCCAGGAAGTTCTCTGAGAGTAATATAACAGTGGTAGCCTGTAGATGTTTCTTTGTGTATACATATATATTGTTCCAGGGGTTCTATTGAAAACCATCACACCCCAGACTGAATTTTGAGATGTGAAGGAGGAGGCTTTCTCTTCCATGTATGACCCTGCTGCTGGCCTAGTTGTGTAACCATGTAAGCGTGAGTTTTCTGTGCCTGACTTCAACTGGGGAGTGTCTTTAGACATAGATGCTACTAGCCAAATTTGATAGATGGCTTTTGACACTGATCCCTGCTAACTCTCTCCTCCTTTTAAATATAGGATGATTAGGATCTATGCTCTTGTTCATATGATAGGAATGTGTTATTTAATGCAAATCAAGCATTCTTGAAGTACCTAGTTTTGAATGATTATATACACCTATCCATGGAGCATCCCAATCATTTCCCAAGGGGTATATAGCCTCTGTTTTCTGGAATTCAATTTGAACTTATTTCCTGAGGTGTTTCCTCTAGACAGAAGGAGAACCAAGTTCTTTGAAATGCTTGTGATCAAATGTTTCAGACTTCATAGCATTTCATATTTCACATGTTTCTGGATGTGAGATGGTCAATTAAACATTGTCTTGTGAGTGGGACTCTGTAAAATGAGTTATACTTAGTGTAAATTTCACAGTAAGATTGCAGGCAAGCTTCAGGGTATGGAGTCTTCTGACGTGAGCAGAGTGGCCTATGGAGAAGTAATAAGAGCAGAAATATTACTTCCTTGTTTTAATAGCTGAGTAGTATTGTGATAAGACATGGGTGGATGGCAGAGGAGGGAAACTCACCTTTTGAGTGGGATAGAGGGAAGAGAAAGGATGTGACCAGTAGGGGCCTTCAGTCAGGATATATAATGAATAAACTGTGAAAAAATTAAAAATAATTAATAAAAGAAAAAAGAAATAGAAAAACAAAACCAGAGAACAAAAATTTGAGTTCAGTCTGGGTAACTGCCCTTGCTCAAAAAAAAAAAAAAAAAAAAAAAAAGAAAGATATAAGGAAAGAAAAGATTAAGCATCTTACCATGGTCTTCCTTCTTGATTACCTTCCCTAGGTCTACAGATTTTAGTATGAGCATCCTATATTATATGTCTAACATCCACTTATATGTGAGTATGTACCATGTGTGTCTTTTTGCTTCTGAGATACCTTACACAGGATGATAATTTCTAGATCTCACCATTTGCCACAAACTTTCATGATTTCTTTGTTTTTAATTGCTGAGTAGTATTCCATTGTGTAAATGTACCACAATTTCTTTATCCATTCCTCAACTGAGGGACATCTGGCTTGTTTCCAGCTTCTGGCTTTACAAGTAAAGCTGCCATGAACATGGTTGAGCAAATATCCTAGTTGTATACTTGAGCATTTTTTGGATATATGCCTAGGCGTGGTATAGCTGGATCTTGAGGTATCACTATTCCTAATTGTCTGAGAAATAACAGGAGCCTATCACAGAGGTCCTCTGAAACACTCTACCCAGCAGGGTATCAAAACATATGCTGAGATTCAGAGCTAAACATTTTGCAGAGTGCAGAGAATGTTATGAAAGAAGGGGAGATAGAAAAATCTGGATGGAACAGGAGCTCCACAAGGAGAACAACAGAATCAAAAGGTCTTGGCACAGGGTCTTTTTGAGACTGATACTCTAAACAAGGACCATGCATGGAAATAAATTAGAACCCTACACAGAAATAGTCCAGTGCAGCTCTGTATCCAAGAGGGTTCCCAATAATAGTACTAGGGACCATCTCTGACATGAACTCATGGGCTAGTTCTTGGATGAGCTCTACCTGAGTGGGGAACAATCCTGCCAGTCCACAGAGAAATACAAAGAAGCCAGTCTTGATGAGACCTGATTGACTATAGTCAGACAGAAAGGGAGGAAGTCCTCCCCTATCACTGGATTGGGGGAGAGACATAGGAAAAGAAGAAGAAGGGAGGGTGAGATTGAGAGGGGATGGTGGAGGGGCTATAGCTGGGATACAAAGTGAATAAACTGTAATTATTAAAATAAAATTAAAAAGAAAAGAAAAATTTAAAAAATGTTTAATAAAAGAAAGGAGAATCAAAGATGGTGGTACCCAGAGGACAGTATTTGCACAGCAGTATAGAAGTGACTACACAGCAGACCAAACTCTGAGCCCTAAAACAACAGCAATTGGGTTTCCAAGTTAAGAACAAACCCCACGAAGTGGGAAGTAATCGGGTCTTTTCTCAGGACACCCAGATAAACCATGGAAGAGTTTCTGGGTCCCTGCAGGCAATAGGTCACCAGCCCAGAGCCACATGACTGTGTGCTCTGGTTACCATCCCAGACTGTACTGTGGGCCCCACAACACCAGAGATTGGGATTTCCAGTCTATAGAAAACCCCATAGAATAGGAAGCAATCAGGACTGACCTCAGGTCACCCAGAAAATCCCTGAAAAATGTCTGGGCTCTAGATGGTGCTCAGTCCAGAGAGCTGCTTGTACGCCCAAATCACTGTCCCACACAGAACTGTGGGCACAAAAGCACCAGGGACCAGGTTTCCCTGTTGGGAGGAAACCCCATGGTGAAGGAAACATCAAGTCCAACCTCAGGGCATCCAGTGGAATTCCCCCACACTCCCCCAAAAAGTTCTCAGGAAAAGTTTTTGGGTTCCTTCAGATGTCCAGTCACCAGCATAAAGCCCCTTACCTGCTCCTGTGTGCCCTACTCAACATCCTAGACTGAACTATTTACCCCAAAACAGGACAGACTGGGTCACCCTGATGGAAGGATACCATACAGTGGGGGAAACATCAATTCCAAACTCAGGACACCCAGTTTAGGAAAAGTTTCTGGGTTCCCACATGCTCCAGGCTGTAGCCTCCTACTGCATGCATGACTGTTGCACTCTCCTGCTGTTGATTACCACTTGGGTACTGGGGCACAGAGCTCCAACCTCAGATCTACAGAAGCCTGGGATCCACGAGATCAGCCCTAGACAAAACAGTAATTAATTATTCACTTTTACTTTTACTAAGGGGAAAAGGCCCTGATGAAGGACAAGTTTTAAAATTCACTCCCAGCGTGATTCTTAAAGCTCTTGCAGGGTGGCAGGTCTACCCTAGCCTCACTAACAACAGAGGAAACACTCTGTCTGTACACCCTCAGGGACACAGGGCTAAAGTCAGGTTCACTGTTATCTGCAGTCTGTGGCCTGGAACACAAAATGAGGACCTGAAACCAGTCAAGAAAAGACTAGCAGGCATGAAGGTGCAGACTTGTAATTAGAGGACAAGAAGCTGAGGGAGGATCATGAGTTCCAGACCAACCTGGGCTTCATGTTTCCAACTTTTTGTCCCACCAAAACCCAGAGAACTGTGCTGAAGAGATGGCTCAGTAGTTAGGACACATATTGCTCTTGCAGAGGACTGGGTTGGGCTCCCAGGCCCTATATCAGGTGGCTCACAATGACCTCTAGCTTTGGGGCATCTCTTACCCTCTTCTGGCCTTTGCCAGGTATGTATACCCACATGCACAGAGATAGATAAAATAAGTCTACTTAAAAACTGAGAATGACAGACAGAGAGATATGGACGGATGGATGCAGCATGACCTCACCCTGCACTGGAGACTACTACTGTGCCTAAGACCCCTCACTGTGCCTGCCAAGATGCTGTGACCATCGACCTGCTGCAGCTCCTGCTAACCCTACTATCAAGTCCATCAAATCTTTTGCTACTTTCTCTGTTCATCACTGCACACTAGTTCACTCTTTTTTTTTTCTTTCTTGAGGTGGGGTCTTTTATACTCTGGCTGCCCTTAATCTTGGTCTGTAGCTGAGGGTGACCATAAGCCTAAAGAATCTTTTGAGCTTTTGGTCTTAGCCATTCAGATGGGTGTAAGGTGAAATCTCAGGGTCATTTTGATTTGCATCTCTCTGATAACTAAGGGCATTGAGCATTTTTAAGGGTTTCTCTATGATATTCCTGTAAAGAAAATTCTATCTTTAGCTTTGTCCCCATTTTTGATTGGATTACTTTTGATTTAAAACATTGTTTTTGAACAATTTTCCTACCACGTTTCTTTGGAAGAAATAACAGATTTTCACAACAATATGTGTGTGTAATAGATATATGACAAAGATGATAGATAGACAGATGATAGATGTGAGATAGATGGCTAGATAACTGTAATAATATGTGTGCAACAATAGGAGGGATACTTGTATAAAACATCGTGATAGGCTAGGGTCAAATAGAAGGGGAGTATGACCTAGCCTATCAGTGGACTAGGATAGGGGCTTAGGTGCAGAAGAGAGAAGGAGGATGTGAGCAGATGGAGATGAGGGAGGGGTGCACAACCACAGTACAATTTGAATAAATTGTAATATATGAAAATAATAAACAGTAATGTAAAAAAAGCATCATGAAATTTATATTCGTCTCCAAAGATTATGAATTCCTAATTCTTTTAAACTGTTAAAGGTCCATGTGAAAAAGGCAGCATTCAAAATCATTAAGACTGTGAACCTTAGAGTATAACACATGCAAAAATCACAGCAGATTTTAAAGATGAATGCACTGTACTAAGATATAGTCAGAAAGTTTCATGCAGAAAGAAGTCAGAAAGTTTTGAAGAGTGAAGAGGACTACATATGCTTATTAATATATAGTAAATTTTATATATTAATCCTAGAGACACAAAAAAATTTGACTGAAGAGATATTCTGTCAATTTTATAATAAAATGTGTAGTATACATTGGACATATAATAATCATGGACAAATTATTTAAAATTAGAATGCCTGTCTTTAAAATGATTGTATTTTGGTAACATTAAAATTTTTTTAGTTCTTGCAAAGTGTTTAATTTCATTAATACATGTCATAACCAAATTCCACCAGACTGTAAATTTCCTCATTAAGATATTCTACTGAATAATGATGATATTAAAATTATGACATCTGGTTATGAGTCTCAGCATCTGCTTTGATACATTGCTAGGTAGAGTCTTTCCAAGGCCCTATCTTGTGGGCTCCTGTCCTGTTTCTTGTTTTCTCCTACTTCCAATGTCCATCCCATTGTCTTGCTAAGTGAGGACTGATCATCTTAATCCAGAACCTCTTCTTATTTAGCTTCTTTAGGTATACAGATTTTAGTATGTTTATCTTATCTTACAGGTCTAGTACCCACTTATAAGTGAGTATATACTGTGTGTGTCTTTCTGCTGCTGGGATACCTCACTCACTCTTTTCTTTTCTATATCCCACCATTTGCAAATTTCATGATTGCCTTGTTTTTAATTGCTGATTAGTATTCTATTGTGTACATGTACCACAGTTTCTGTATCCATTCATTCTATGAGGGACATCGGGGCCATAACCAAACTTTGGGCAGAGTGTAGGGAATCATATGAAAGAAGGGGGAGTTAGTAAGACCTAGAGAGGAGTGCTACAAGGACAAAATATATCTCAGTACAGGGGTCTTTTCAGAAACTTAATTCTCCATCCAAGGACCATGCATAACCTAGAACCCCTGCTCACACATAGACCATAGCAGCTCAGCATCCAAGTGGTAAGGGGAAGAGGGACTGTGTCTGACATGAACTCAGTGACAGACTCTTTGACCTCCCCCCCAACCTTGCTAGGCCACAGAGGAGGACTTACATCCAGTCCTGGTGAGACCTGACAAGCTAGGGTCAGAGGGAAGGGGAAAAGACCTCCCCAATCAGTGGACTCAGAGAGGAGCAGGGAGGAGATAAGGGAGGGAGGTTGGGGTTGGGAGGGAATGAGGGAGGGGACTACAGCTGGGGTACAAAATAAACAACATGTAATTAATATAAATAATAAAAATTATAAAAAAATGACATTTGAATATTGGAAACAAAAACACATCAGACGGAAATCTATGTAATGGCATGTTGTAACTAAACCCATTACTATTTAAAAGGACATGAATAGGTGTGATGAAAGTAATCAGGCCTTCCTAATAGTTGAAACTAGTTAGGTCCCAGGGAGTGCAAATTTCCAAAAATGCCAGTCCTAGACCTGCTCAACATGCATTATCAAAGGAATTCTGGTGATTAGAACCAAATAAGCAACAAAAATCCCAAACATATAAAATACAGCATTCAGCAAAAATTGGTGAAATACTTCTTGTCCATCAAAGTAACCATTCTCCTTGCTCCAACAAAAGGGACCTGAGGATCTCTATTGACCTGTGGCTCCTATCAGGATACCAACACACATGGTAGACTCCAGGTTACCTGAAGGGGAAGTAAATGTACTTGTTACACATCTCAAAACACACATCTAGATTCCTGTCCCTTCCCAAACATCCTAATCTCCCTTTGCACTATCTGAATCTCCTAAATAGTATAGAAATACCCTGTCTTTTTTCCACTAATTAATTTATTAAATTTATATCTTCAACATACACCCCTCCCTTCTCTCCTCACAGTCCCACAATCATTCTCCCCGCTCCTATTCCTTCTTTTTCTTCAGAGAGACACCCTAAATGTACCAACCCACGCTGACACATCACATCAGGCAGGACTAAGACCATTGTGTCTCACTAAGGACAGGCAAGACAGCACTGCTAGGGGAAAAGAAACTAAGGGCAAGAAACAGAGTCAAAGAAAGCTCTCAGTCTAATTGTTAGGGGACCCACGTGTTGAGTAACACACACATCTGCTACATATATGTAGAAGGACTTAGGTCCAGCCTGTGCATTTATGAAAGCACAGTTTGTCTCTGTGTAAGCTATCTCTACTTTTCTCTTAATAGTGTCTATTCTCTTCTAGATAGTCTTGGTCATATCAAGTCTGCCTCTTTTACTCTCTGCTCTTAACTCTTCCAGGTGCCTCTGAACATTTTCTCTCTCTGACCCATTATAAAAACATTCCCTGTAATAACGGAGTGGCTACTATTTTGCTGGTCTCTTTGCTGTCCCTGCTCATACAGTTTGAATATTTAAAGTACATATTTTATTAAGTGAATATTACTATGCGTAAATCATGTTACACCATTCAAGGAATATGTATTGAGAAGCCACAGTTTTTACTTGGGGAGGATTAAAGATACCTGTGAATAGAAGAGTCAAAGAGAGGCATCAGCAATGGTTGACATCAAACACACCAGGCAACAATGTAAAGGTATTTTATAAAATATTGTCAACTCAGTTTTATGATGAAATTGAAATTAAATGCATATGTCTGGAAAGTCATTCCTATCTAGCTGAATCAGTGTTAAAATACTGACAAATAAATGTTTAAAACCAGAATGTTGTTGGACTTTGGGCTGAAATCTGACCAGTTTCCAACAAATCTTTATTGGCATAGTGGGTAAAACAAATAGATGAAACAGAAAATAATCTCTCTTAACTTAGGCAGATAGTTTTGAAGATGCATAGATATCATTCTTTTGTATAGCTCAGATCATACCTTTCTGACATAACTTAGTTTCTTTGGGGTAATGGTATTGACTATTTCTAACAGGAGTAGTTGTCATGAAGCAACTGTTAAGAATTAATTCACATGTTCTAGAGAAATCAAGACCGAACACTTCCTGAAACCAGTAGTTTATCAAGAGAATAAAAATACTCATTTTAAAAATACCTTCACAGTGGAGCCTGGAATAGAGAAATTCTCATTGAGCATGAAATTCTCCTTTTCTTTGTTGGTGCTAACCAAAAATTGCTACAGCAGTCTGTATGCAAACCACTGAAGTATAAACATTCTGTAGTAGTTAGGGGGAGAAACCACTGTGATGTCTACATTCCAAGGCTCAGGCCATAACTGACAAAGTGACACATGCATGTCATTTCCTTCAAACTTTTGACTTTAAATCACTCTTTTTGATCAATTTTTGAAACACATGATTTTGGAAGAAATAACATTTTCACAACCTTATGTGTGTGTGTGTGTGTGTGTGTGTGTGTGTGTGTGTGTGTGTGTAATAGATATATGATATAGATGATAAACAGATGATATATGTTAGAGAGAAGGATAGATAACTATAATAATATGTGTGCAACAATAGGAAGAATACTGGTATAAAACATTGTGATAGGCTAGGTTCAAATAGAAGGGGAATGGGACCTTGAATATCAGTAGACAAGGGGAGGGGCTTAGGGGCAGAAGAGGGAAGGAGGGCGTGATTGGTTGGATATGAGGGAGATGGACACAGCCACAGTACAATTTGAATAAATTGTAATAAATGATAGTAATAAACAGTAATGTAAAAAAAGCATCATGAAATTTATATTCATCTGCAAAGGTTATGAATTCCTAATTCTTTTAAACTGTTAAAGGTCCATGTGAAAATAAAAGAACAACAAGGCAAGAATTCTAAAAAATTCAGAGTGTGTAATCTTAACTCCTTAGAAGGACAGATATGTCCCAGGTGAGGCTTACTTATCAACCATTATTAACTACTCATACAATGTAGTTGAGTCCTTTAAAAATGTCTTCAGTAGCTTCAAACCTCATTATCACAAGTAAACAGTGAATAAGTCATACAACTTGCTAAGAGAGAAAGAGAGGAGACTAGGCCACTAGTCTGCAATCAAAGGCATTAACCTGTTTTCCAGTAAAGCCGCATTTTCCCAAGGTGTTACCTCAATAGTACTTGTAGCTGAAAAGGAATGACAAGGCTTCAAAGTCTTTAGCAGTGATTCCCTAGACTTCAACAATAAAACACAGTGTTTACAGCTTCCTGAAAGCTAATTCTGGTGGACATGATACCTATTTCACTTACAGAATGCAAAGAAAAAATTATTCTATTTTTTGGAAATACTGAATATTAGATTAAGTTCTGTGCTTTCCTTTCCTGAGGTAGAATGTACACCTTATGAAACTAAAACCTTAATTATGGAACTCCATTCCCTGTTTTTCTATGGTTTAACCATTGTCCTGGTTTGTTTCTCTATTGCTATGATAAACACTGATCAAAGCAACTTTGGAAAGGGTTTATCTGGCTTATAATCCATCGAGGGAAGAAAGGGCAAAACCTCAAAGCAGGGACTGAGGCAGAAACCATGAAGGAACAACACTCATTGGCTTGTTCAGTTACCTTTTTTATACAGCTCAGGCCCACCTGAAAGAATGGCAACATCCACCTGCAGGAAGGTACTTCCACAATGGACTGGGCCCTCCTACATCAATTAGCGATTGCCTCCATGGCAATCTGATGGAAGCCAATATTTATTTAAGGTTCCTTCCTTTCAGGTGAGTCAACCTGACAGTTCAAGTTAGCCATTATAACAGTCTTTGGCTATAGAAAAAAACATGGCTGGGCATATAGCTCAGTCTGTTAGGGAGATAAGAAGGGGGGAGGAAAGAGAGGGAGCAAGAGAAGGAGGAGAAAGAGAGAGAAAATGTGTGATTTCTAGGTACAGTCCCTACTTCAAGAAAAAAAGAAGGGAATGAGGAAGGAAAAAAAAAAAAAAAAAAATAAGAAGGCAAAATAAAGCCTCCTAATACTCCCCAACAAGCAGGACTGAGAATTGAGCCTGGGGCCTCACTAGGCAGGTGCTTCACTATACTGAGCTATGGCCACAGACATTTTCTATTTTTTTTTGTTTGAGATTAAGTTTCCCAGTCAGGCCTTGAACTCATTTTGTAACTCACAAAAGCTTTGAACTTGGCCTCTTCCAGCATCTGTCCCCAAATAGCTGGGATTATAGACATGCACCACCAGGCTGAACAAAGAAATTGTTTTTATGAAAAAAATGAAAAAGATTTAAACAAAGCCGTGTGAAGAGAGGACAAAAAAATAGAATTATGGTGCCATAAATGGTAGAACAATAGGGACCACCAGAAACTAGAAGAGATGAATATTCTTCCCTAGAAGCCCATAAAGGAGGTTACCTCCTGACAATAAATTTCAGAGCAACCCCCCAAAATTTTGCAAGAATAACCACCTGTTTCTTTAAGCCTCCACATTTATGATACTTTGTTATAGCAGCCCCATGCTGGAAAACTAACTTGTAACTAGTATCTTATATATCATTAAGAAACAGATTTAAGCCTGATGGTGATGGCCAATACCTTTAGTTCCAGAATTTGGGAGGCAGAAACCAGCAGATCTGAGTTATGGGACAACCAAGACTACACAGAGAAATCCCATTTCAAAAAATTAAAATATAAAAAGTGAAAATGAAATAAACTGAAAGAAGAAAATAAAATGTTTTTAAAAAATAAAGATTTGAAGTTGGGCATCTTGGCACAAGCCTACAATTCCAGCAACTCAGGGAGACAGAGGCCAGTGGATCTTTGTGATTTCCTGGCCATCCTTGTCTACAAAATGAGTTCAGGATAGCCAAGCTGCAAAGATCAACCCTGTCTCAAAAAATACTTCCTTTGTATTTTCCTCTTAAAATGTAATGTTTGCAAGTACTGGTGGCAAATACCTAGTTACAGGCCAGACTAAGCTGCAGAGATCTTGTCTCAAAAGGAAGGAAGGAAGGAAGAAAGGAAAGAAAGGAAGGAGGGAGGAGGGAGGGAGGGAGGGAGGGAGGAGAGAAGGAAGGAAGGAAGGAAGGAAGGGAAGGAAGGAAGGAAGGAAGGAAGGAAGGAAGGAAGGAAATTAAAAACCCACACCACACTAGTACATGGAGCTGTTTTTTTAAGTTTTTTTTTTAATTTTTTCATTAATTACACTTTATTCATTTTGTATCCACACATAAGTTCCTCCTCCTCCCCTTCCTATCCCACCCTCCCTCCCTTTTCTGCATGCATGCCCCTCCCCATGTCCACTGATAGGGGAGGTTCTCCTCTGCTTTCTGATCTTAGTCTATCAGTTCTCATCAAAAGTGGCTGCATTATCCTCTGCTGTGGCCTGGTAAGGCTGCTCCCCCACAAGGGGGTGATCCAAGAGATTATGTCAGAGGCAGTCCCTCTTCCCATTACTATGTAACCCACTTGGACACTGAACTGCCATGGGTAACATCTGTGCAGGGGTTCTAGGTTATCTCCATGAATAGTCTTTGGTTGGAGTATGAGTCTCTGGGAAGTTCCCTGTGTTCAAATTTTCTTGTTCTGTTGCTTTCCTTGTGGAGACCCTGTCGTCTCCAGCTCTTACTATTTCCCACTTCTTACATAAAATTCCATTCACTCTGCCCGACAGTTGGCCATCACATTCAAAGTTTTCCAAACATATGTTCATACCTATCACAATGAGATTTCTCACATGGGGGGTGTTTAATCAGCTAACCTCAATTATGATCATTTATTCTACCAATATTCTGCAATTTGGTTAGTAAAACAACAATCAAATAAGAAAACTCAGAGTTAAAAATGATCCTTTAGGCCAACAGTGATGGCACACACCTTTAATCCCAGCAGTGCTCAGGAGGCAGAGACAGGCAGATATCTGAGTTTGAGTACATTCTTGATTTACAGAGGAATTCCAGGATAGTCAGGGCTACAGTGAGAAACCCAATCTTGGGAAAACAACCAAACAAACAACAACAACCAAAAACTGAAAAAAGGAGAAAAAAAAACCTGTATAAATTCTCAAAAGAGTACATCATTCACTAGAGTAAACTTGCAGTTCATGAATTGATGTTCAATGATGGAATTAAATACTCACAAGAAAAAAATGGGAGGCCACAGGAAGGAGGGAGACTTTACAGTCTCCTCCTTATCTGTACATTACAAATAAGTAGATCATCTGTACATTCAACCACAAAGTTCTTCAATAACTGCTTCTCTCAATGATGTCCTCAATTTGTTACACATGACACTGAAAAACCTTTCTTCACTATCTATGTCCCTGGATCCTGATAACCCATCCTGTCACCTTGTATATGTTTTGCCAGCATGAAACTAAAAACTCAGATTTATAGTTCTTTAAACATGTAATGTTATTATTTATCATGTTAAAAACGAAGAAAAACAAAACACAAAGCAGCTATCTAGATCTGCTATGGCAACCCTACTGTCAGTCATTAGTTATCTAGGATCCTTCTAGCTCTTTGCTCTGTTACTTTTACCCAAGATGGCTGCTACATCTCCAGTCCTTTGCTTGCTTGCTTGCTTGAATTGGGTTTCTCTGTGTAGGTTTCCTGGCTGTCCTGGAACTAGATCTATAGACCAGTATGGCCTTTAATGCAGAGATCCAAATGCCTCTGCCTTGCCTTCCAAATTCTGGGATTAAAGATGAGTCACCACCTCCCAGCTGATATCCAGTCTCAGCTAAAAGAAAGGCTGAGAATACACACCATTACCTCCCTAGAACACTTTTGAAACATTGTATTCTTCATTTCATTTATATTCAACTAATCCAAACATAATCACATGATTATATCTGTTAAAATTTTAAAAAGAGCTGCAGATAGGTTAGGGATTAAGAGTACTGAAAGAGGGGAAGGGAGAGGCAGGGAGGGGAGGGGAGGGAAGGCAATAGAAGGGAAGGGACAGCAATTAGTATAGCTTAGTGGTAGAGTACATGCTTAGCATGAGTGAGTCCCTGAGTGCAATAATCAGCAACAAAGGGAAAGGGGAAAAGTGCAACGGTACCATTATACAAAATGGATAGGTCTCAGTGTATGAATCTAAGTGGAAAATAAGCCAAACATTGAAAAAACTGTCTGGTTTGATTTATATGCCACTCTGCAAACAACCAGAGATCTGTTTTCAGGAGAAAACAGATTGCAAAAGAGCATAAGAGGACTTTTGTTTTTCAAGACAGGATTTCTCTGTGTAGCCTTGGCTATCATCTCCTTGAAAACCAGGCTGGTTTTCAATTTACAGAGATTCAATTGCCTCTGCATCCCTGCGTGCTGGGATTACAGGCATGAACTACCATGCCCAGCGTTATAAGAGGACTTTTTATAGAGAAGAAAATGTTCTTGACTGTGGTAGTAATCATATTAGTGTATATAATTGCTTAAAACCACTGAACTGTTTGCCTAATTTTTGCTCATAAATCATGCTTGAATGAACTACATAAATTACACAAAAATATAACAGAAAAAGTATACATTTCATTCCATAGATTATAATCTATGCAACATTCTGAGTTTCATTTAAAAAAAAAAGGAAAGAAAAAAATCTTCCATTTGTTCAGTGTGGGAGAAGGATAGTCATAGTAGCCACAGGATAGAGGTGGGATTTGCAAAATTTCAAGCAAGCTTGGGAAATGGAAGAATTCATGTGGTCAGAGAATGGCCAAAGCCAAACACAGTGTATCAGAAACTATGGATCAAAGCTGGAGGAACAAACTTGCCTGGAGCATTAAGATGCAAAGGGAGTCAGTGTGAAGATGTCTAAGAATGAGGTCAGAGCATGAGCAGAAAGAGAAGTGTGTCCACAGAATCCATCATAAGCACAAGTACATCAGAGCACAAGCAAGTTGGGCAGACCCTGTGTGGTGGCATCCTAACATGGGCTTATAGATCCAACAGGGCTGGAAATGAGGGAGGAGGATATGAAATGAAGAAATAGCATCAGTAAAGACAGAGAAATTGAGTTGCTATAAACAACTGCAAAAAAAATAAAAATGAACAAGGTGTGTGTGTGTGTGTGTGTGCAAAGCCTGACTTCTCACTGTTTGGGAAGACCATTACAACATGAAAAATGCAAATGCTAGATTTCTGGGCTGAAGTCAGAAGTACTGAATTAGTTCACAGTTTTCAATGTACAGAGACAGAAATATAGATATATGTGAAAATATGGATAAATACATCCTCTAGCTCCACATGAAGAGAACTTGGGAATACTTGTAACTCAACAGTAGTAATGATGCTAGTCATGAGAAATTAGCCTCTACTGGGAGAAAGCAGGGATCCCTAGAGGAATAGTTGATTACAGGGTCGCACTTGGCCTATTGTGTAAGCAGCCCCATGTCAGAGGAGGAGCACCACAAAGGAGAAGAAATGGGTGTGCTTGTATGCCAGAAACACCTTAGGTCAAAAAGTAATGATGCTCAAAGAATGATGGAAATGGGACATGTCAAAAAGACACAGAAGGGGATGGAGAGATGGCTCAGAGTTTAAGAGCACTGGCTGGTCTTCCAAAGTTCCTGAGTTGAATTCCCGACAACCACATGGTGGCTCACAACCATCTATATCTGCTACCCTCTTCTGGCCTGCAGGCATACATGCAGACAGAACACTGTATAAATAATAATAATAATAAATAATAATAATAATATTAATAATAATAACTTTTTAAAAAAGACACTGAAGCCAGATGTCTATGACAAAACAATTTAAATATCAAAATGAATGGTCTGAATATCTATGTCCTCCCAAAATTTTTATATTGAAGTCCTAAGACCAAAAGTAACATAACTGCATGAGAGCATGAGATCTTTGGAAGGTACTCATGTCTTAGAGGTGAAGTCCTTATAAATAGATTCATAACCTTATTAAAGAGATCCTATAAAGTTATGTGGCCCTTTAGGCCACTGAGGTTAAAGCAAGAACAGGATTGTAGAAAAGCATGCCCCCAACTAGACCTCATATTTTAACTTTAGACTTTCCAGAGTTGACAACTGTGAAAAGTAAAGTCTTTGTTTATAAATCATTTGTCACAGTAGCCCCAGCAGACTAAAAACAAACAACAATACAGTCTACTACAGAAGACACATGAATCATGAATCCATACTGATGTAAGTGTGGTAAATGCATTAACATTCTGATGAGAACCAACACATAGAGCGTCAAGGTACTCATAGGGGTGCAGGGTATTAACTCTGTAGCAGAAAAGCCTTGCAGATACTGATTACAAATAGTCAAAGTGAAATTATGTACCACCTGACAAGACAATGTGTGCCACTGTTGTGATACCCTTGCCTAAGTATATGTATTGTTCCATGAGAGGAAAGAGAGCCGAGAAACAGTCTACAAAAATAACTATCCTGGGATACTAGCAATATAGTACAAAATAAGCATGCTACAACCAAAAACTAAGTAACATGGAGGGTTCAAAAGAGGGGAAATGAAATAGACATCACAGACATGGGAAGTCGAGGGGGAAAGGAAGAAAGGAAGTGGGTAATGGAGTGGGTGAAGAGAGGAGCAGGAGGGGGTTCAAATGTGAGTAAAGTGGGGATAAAGGTGAAGGCTAGGAGAGAAGGGAAATTGGTGTTGGGGAATTTCTGAAGCAAGATGAAGATCTGGAATTCTGGAGAAGATATGGGGGTGACCCTGGCTAAGACTCCTAGCAGCAGGGATATTGAGACTGAAGTAGACACATCCTGTAGCTAGAGGAGGGAGGGGGACACCAACCAACTCACAAAACCCTCACTTAAAATTTACCCAGAGAAGAGCATGTCTGATTGCATGCGGGTTGATGCCCCAGGTCCCGCCTCTGAGAAAAAGGTATCGGACGGGTCTGATGCTCTTTGGGTGGATGATACCTAAATGAACATCGGTACAAAGTCCCAATTTATTTCTAACATCAGAGATCAGACCTCTACTCTTGCCTGATGCGTCTAAAACAAAAAGGGGGAACTGTAGAGAGCTGCAGAATGCTATGCCTTAAAGATGGAGCTGGTTTCCGCCTTCCACCTTCCCGATGGTGAGTGCTCTCTGTCACGAACAATTCCACATTTG
This sequence comes from Meriones psammophilus, assembly GCA_036365155.1. Taxonomy (NCBI): domain Eukaryota; kingdom Metazoa; phylum Chordata; class Mammalia; order Rodentia; family Muridae; genus Meriones; species Meriones psammophilus. The sequence goes on along the minus strand of JAEOAE010002403.1, from coordinate 6,534 downwards.
GCTAAGGCTGAGTATCTGGCTTGCTTCCATATATGTGGACCTATCTGCATTGCCCACGTGGCACGCCTGGGCTGGCTATCCAGAGGCTATTTAAGCTGTGGGCTGGCTTTCCCCAGGGTCAGATGATTGTTCAAGGTTCCTGAATAACCTGCATTGAAAAAAAAAATTTACCACCTACAAGATATGCAGGGATAAAAGATGGCACAGAGATTGAGGAAATGGCCAACTAATGACTGGCACAACTTGACAACCAATCAATGGGAAAGACCCAACTTCTCACATTATGAATAATATTCTGTTATGCCTGTCGACAGAAGACCAGCATAACTGTCATCTGAGAGGCTTCATCCAGAAGATAATGGAAAAAGTTGGAGAGATTCACAGCCAGACAAATGTTAGGCAGAACGCAGTGAGTCTTGTGGAAGAATTAGAGGGAGAATTGAGAGAGCTGGAGGGATAGGACACCAAAAAATACCTACATAACCAGCTCACCTGGGACCATGGGGCCTTGTAGAGACTGAACCACCAACAAAAGAACATGCCTGGACTATTCCTAGCCCCCCTTCACATATGAAACTGATGGGCTGCTTGTCTTTAAGTGGGTCCCCTAACAACTATAGCAGGGGCTGTCTCTGACTTGGACTCTGTTGCCTTCCTCTGGATCTTCTTTCCCTATCAGGACTGCCTTGTCTTGCCTCAATGAAAGAGGAAGTACTTAATCCTAATTTACCTTGTTATGCCAAGGTAGGTCATTTGGTGGGGGGATTTTAGGGAAAGTGGGTGGGAGGGTGGAACTGGGAGGAGAGGAGGGAGTGCAGTTGTGAGGGGTTATGTAAAATGAACAAATAAATTAATTAATGAAGAATGCAGCCAACTCAGATGAGATTAGATAAGCAAGGGTCAGATGGAAGCAGAGGAGGACATCCCCTATATGTGGACTTGGAGAGGGGCATAGGAGGAGATGAGAGAGGGAGGGTGGGATTGGAAGGGGAGGATAGAGGGGACTACAGCTTGGATGTAAAGGAAAGAAACTGTAATTAATATAAAAACAAAAATTTAATTAAAGAAAAAAATATAACTGACCCATAGTCATCAAAATTGACAAGATCATGAAAAAGATGAGGGAACTGTTGCATTTTGAAAGAGACTAAAGAGATAAAGAAACTATGCAACACTTAAATGAATCAACTTCTTTCAACATTTATGTGAGTAATAACATAGTCAACAAAACCCAAATTAAATGGAATATTATGTCGGCATAAATTTCCTATTTTGATAATTGCACTGTCATTACATAGGACAACATTCTTGTTTGTATAAAAGTGACACTAAACCATTCTAAGTGACAGGGCATAAGGTCAGCAGCTTCCTCTCAAAATGTCCAAAGTAAAAGAGCAAAGTAAAAAAAAAAAAAAAGTACATACTTGGAACTATCTTCAAATTTGTTATTGTTTCAAAATTGTTGTGGGGGAAGCTGGGCATGGTCTTTAACACCAGTACTTAGGAGGCAGAGGAAGTCAGATCTCCGTAGGTTCAAGGCCAGCCTGATTTACATAGGGAAGCCCAGGATAGCCAGGGCTTTGTAGAAAGAATCTGTAAAAAAAAAAAAAAAAAAAAAAAAAAAAACTCTTTACACTGGCAGTCTGGGAAAGACTATGTCTTGGGGACTCCAAGATGGCGGCGAGCAGAGCGCACCTTTTTGGAGAGGCAGAAGACATGAATCTCCATAATTGGTGAGTGGAGAGTCAATCAAAGCTAGAATTTGGACTGTGGGGCTTTCTAAAGGAGAGGGGCCACCACAGAAGCGTGGAGTGCTAGTAGATTTAGATCGGGCGCGGACTTCTCCGGGAAGGAAATAGGGTGCTTCCCTTGCCCGGGCCTCCCGCGGGGAAAACCGCACACAGCACCAGGCAGCTGAGCACAAAACTCACATCCAGGAGATCAAGGCAGCAGAGACAGTGCTCCGGGCCCCTTACAGCAGCGGTCTGCTGTAACCACCCGTTGAACACCCAACCCCTCCTGGGACACGTCCCACTCAGGGCCCTCCGGTCCCGAGGATAGTCCCCTCCCCCATCCCGCTGACTTGATCCTGCCGCTTAGACCACAGCAGGAAGTGCAGCGGAGCTCACACCCCAAGCGGCCAGAGCGCAATAACCCCAGAAACCTCCTTACAGGAGGAGCACAGGCCCAATCACAGAATTCCAACTACTGAGCACTAAACACAGAGACTCAGATCCACAATACAATTCTTCCTGGATACCAAAGCCGCAAAGCTCTGTGCCTGGGACCCAAGACGGGCGGAGGCAGGGAGGCAGGGATCCAGACCCCGCAGCCACAGGGGAGAACAGTAATGACCTGCTGAACGCCACCACTCAGAGGAGAACACACCCAACCTAGAGCCCCCTCGCCGAGCTCTTGACCCACGGAACACACTTCCCACTACTACCACCACCCAGTTCTACAGGAGCGCACGCCCAATACAGTGCTAGCCACAGAGACTCAGACCCACAGTACAACCCATCCCAGATCCCAAGCCTGAAAGTGGCAGCACGGACTACACAGGGCTGCCCAGCCGGTGACTGTATGGGCCATCCAACCCCTCAGTGGCAGAAAACCAGCTGAATAGACACTAAAGACCAGCAGACCGGTAAAATCAATATGCGCACGCATTCTTCAACAGCGCTTGCGATCCCTTAGCGCATGCAACAACTTCAGTGCCTGCAAAGCACCCCTCTCACACACTGAAGGCCTCTTCATTCACCAACACCCTGTCCCTTAGGACACACCCACAAGCTCACGCTCAAACACACGCTACCCCACATTTGCCCTTCTGCGCCTGCGAACTTTCCTTCTACAGGTATAGCTGAATAACCAACGCACACACTGAAACCACTAGACCTCACTAGACCTTCATTTTCCTGAAGAATTCTCCAGATACCAGAGAAAAACAAGTCTGATCTGAAGAATCCAGGAACAGACAGTGAACACGACAGATAACCAAATGGCCAGAGGACGGCGAAAAGAACACAACCAACGCAAATCATGATATCATGGTTTCACCGCAACCTCCAAAATTATTGGACACTCCAACTCAGCAGAAATAGAAAAAGAAAATGATTTTAAAGCTATGATTATCCAGTTATTTGAGGCACATAAAGAGGAAACCAAAAAATCTCTCAGAGAAATAGTCATAGAGATTCAAACAGTTAAAGAGGATACAAAAAAATCCCTTAACGATTTGGCCTCCCAAATAGAAACAAAGACAAACGAGGTGAACGAAGAAGCTCTTAAAGAAATACATGCAAATAGAGCCAAACAATTGGAGGCAGAAGCAGAGGCACTAAGAGAGGAAACAAACAAAAAAATACAGTCCATCTTGGAGACACAGGAATCCACACTCAAACAAGGAAATGTTGCAAGACATGAAAACAGAATTAGAATCAATAAAGAAACCACAAACTGAGAAAACCCTGGAACTGAAGAACTTAGAGAAAAGAGAAGGAATCTCAAAGGTAAGCATCACTAATAGAATTCAAGAGATGGAAGAGAGAATCTCAGGTGCTGAAGATACAATCACAGAAATTGATACTTCTCTCAAAGCAAAAATAAAATCAGAAAAATCCCAAACACAAACCATCCAAGAAATCAAGGATGCCATGAAAAGGCAAAATATAAGAATAATAGGAATTGAAGAAGAAGAGGAGTCCAGGTTACAAGGTCCAGAAAATATTTTCAAGAAAATCATAGAAGAAAATTTTCCCAACCTAAAGAAAGAGATGTCCACAAACATACAAGAGGCCTACAGAACACCAAATAGGCTAGACCAGAGAAGAAACTCCTCACGCCACATCATAGTCAAAACACTTAATCTACAGAACAAAGAAAAGATACTAAAAGCAGCAAGGGAAAAAGGCCAAGTAACATATAAAGGCAAACCTATCAGAATCACACCGGACTTCTCATCAGAAACTATGAAAGCCAGAAGAGCCTGGGAGAGATCATGCGGGCCCTAAGGGACCACAGGTGCCAACCTAGACTACTTTACCCAGCAAAGCTTTCAATCAACATAGATGGAGAAAATAAAATATTCCACGACAAAACTAAATTTAAGCAATATTTGAACAGCAACCCAGCCCTACAGAAGATACTAGAAGGAAAATTCAATCCAATGAAAACAAATACACCCAAGAAAACATAGGTTAAAGATATTTTCCAACAAAAGTCAAAAGCAAACAAGCAATGATCCACAGTAACATCGCCAACTCCACAATAATAGAAATAACATTCAATGGTCATTATTATCTATCAACATCAATGGACTCAACTCTCAATAAAAAGACACAGACTAACAGAATGGGTGCGGAAACAGGATCCAACAGTCTGCTGCATCCAAGAAACACACCTAAGCAACAAAGATAAACATTACCTCAGAGTAAAAGGCTGGAAAACAGTTTTTCAAGCAAATGGACCCAAAAAACAAGCAGGAGTGGCTATCCTAATATCTAATAAAATAGATTTTCAACCAAAACTAATCAAAAAAGACATAGAGGGGCACTACATTTTCATCAAAGGAAAAATTCACCAAGAAGACATCACAATTCTAAACATCTATGCCCCAAATACAAGAGCACCCACATTCATAAATGAAACATTATTAAAGCTTAAACCACACATTGATGGCAATACCCTAATAGTGGGTGACTTCAACACCCCACTCTCACCAAGGGACAGATCAACTAGACAGAAACCAAATAAGGATATAAAAGCACTTACAGAGTCCCTAAATCAAATGGACATATCTTAATAAATATGAAACCACTGAAACAATGTTGTTTACATTTTACTCAAAATTTCCTCTACAAAATTTTACATTTTCTAATTATAAATATTTTGTTGATGCTGGGGAAAGACACAGGACCTTGTTCCCTCTAAGAATATGCTCTACACTTTCTGTATCTTAGACAACATTTCTACTTGTGTTCAGTACCCTTGCCTTACTTTCATGGGAGAACTGTTCATCTCACTAAAACAAGTGGGAAGACACCTAAACAAACTAAGACTCTTAAAAAAACAAAGCCATGTTAGAGAAGGAGAGAATGGATTTCTCTTAGATATCATCAACCAGTAATTTCTATGGGCCACTCATATCAAATGACGTCTCTCTTCAGCTGCATCCATTTCTGAGGAAAATTAAAGTGACAAATGCTGCTGGAGATGAAATAAGCTTTGATGAAAACAAAAAAAATATGGAAACGTATGATATACAAAATTTTGTGGAACATATGAAGCATAATTCGTTACTAGTTAAAGTGGGAGAGTTTGTCTTCAAGAGTCCACAAGATCAAGGCTTTTTCGTCAATGAAGTTCTCATTAAATGGCCAAACAACTTCAATCAGGTCTGGAATTTTACAATATTTAGTATGCAGAGAAATACTTACAAAGAATTATTAAAACTGATGGTGTGATGTCTCTTTGAGATTTTTAAAATAATTGTTTTTATTTTTAGTTTACTTTCTTTATATCCCAAGATGGTCCCTTCCTCCTCACCTACCAGCTTCCCCCTCCCCCTTTCTTCCCTTCTCCTTCTCCCTTTACCCCAGAAAAGGGGATCTCCCCTCCCACCGTATGAACCTCTCAAGAACATCAAGTCACATCAGGACTGAGCATATCATCATCAACTGAGGCCAACTAAGGCAACCCTGATAGGGGGGAGTACTCCACAAGCAGGCAATAAAGTCCAGGTTAGAAACAGGCTCCACAACAACAATCTCTGGGTGACCCACATGAAGACCAAGCTACTCATAGTCCATATATGTGCAAAGGGCCTAGGTCCACACCATTCATGCTCCTTAGTTGATGACTCAGTCTCTGTAATCCTCCATGGGTCTGAGTTATTGGTCTCTGTTAGTCTTACTGTAGGGTTCCTGTCCCCTCCATGTGGAGCCTCCCAGAAAACTGTCCTGTATGGGTCTCTACTGTGCGGTGGGTCTCAAGTTGGGCTAATGGTTGGACTTTGCCTCAATCTTTGGTCCCTCTTTATTCCTGCACTTCTTGAATACAGGGTAATTTTTGGATAAAAGGTTTTGTTGATGGGTTGTTTTCTCCTCACTTCACTATTCCTGCCTGGCTAGGATGTGGTCACTTCAGGCTTCCTATCTCCCTCTGTTAGGAGTCTCAGCTAGAACACAGCCATATCCTCCCAGGAGCCTAAACTGTCACTGGCCTCCATCTTGAGAATGAGATGACTCTCTTTGTGTTCCTTTCTTGTTCTCAGGCCTAGAGCCTCCCACCACATTGTCCCCACATCTGATCCCCACTCTTTTTTTTTTCCTGTCACAGTTACATCTCCTGTCCAGTTCCCCTTCTTCATCTAATTCTGCTGTCTAATCTATTTCCCCTTCTTTGTGACATTCCAGTACCCTCCCTTGGGCCCTCTTTCTTACTTAGCTTCTTTGTGTCTGTGGATTGTGGTATGTTTATCCTGTACTATAGAACTAATATCTGATTATAAGCAAGTATATACCATGTGTCTCT
>JAEOAE010003345.1:0-43270 GCA_036365155.1 Meriones psammophilus | reverse complement strand
CTTTCCATTTTTGGATGTTGATATCAAACACATAGATAATACTACTATGCTCTGACCCTCTTACAGTGAGCCATGGATACTCAATACTATAATTTCATACTTGGGTTGTTACACAGAATGGTAAAGTTATATCCAACTTAGTTTCAGAACTTAAAATTTGAGTACTTTAGAACACTGCCCAGTGTACTCATAATTACATGGCATTGTGACAAGATATATATATATATATATATATATATATATATATATATATATATATATATAATGCAAACATGTGTATCTATATTTCAGTAAATATATATGAAGTAAAATAATATTATTAGTGGAATATGAAAATATGTATTTCACCTACTCAGATTTTCATGATGATCTGCATGTATTAATAACTATTAACATGACAGAGTTAGGCTTTGAGAAAATTGTAGTGACAGCATGTAAAATAGGTATGATAATGAGATAAGAATGCTAGAGGCAGGCTTCGGGAAAATTGTTTTCAATCTGACTTGTAAATTGGATTCATTTAAAGGGATAAATTAGAGAATGAAATGTTAAAATGAGAACACATCTCAAAAAGTATTGAATGGTTGTAGACAGTGAATGCATAAGGTAGATTAATTTTTAAAAATATGAAACATTAACAAATATGAGTTATTTCCCTCAGAATGATCTTTTCTAAATCCCACCATTTGCCTGCAAATTTCATGATTTCCACCTTTTTGATTGCTGAGTAGTATTCCATTGTATAAAAATACCACAATTTCTATACCCACTCCTACGTTGATGGACATCTGGGTTGTTTCCAGGTTCTGGCTATTACAAATAAAGCTGCTATAAACATGGTTAAAAAAAAGAGAGAAAAAAGAAAGAACAGAAACAAGCAAAAACACAATTTTGTAAACTAATTCACATACGTGTTGCCCTTTCAGTTATTATAACAGGAAAACTAAACAGTGATATATCACACTGTACAGCACAGAAATAAGTTTCCAAGAGAAGAACAGAAACGCAAAGCAATACTTTGTAAACTAAATCACATGTGTGTCGCTCGCTCAATTAGGAATACAGGAAAACTGAATAGTGATATATTGCACTGTACAGCACAGGAACAAATTTCCAACAAAAGAAGAGAAGAGCAAAGCACGACTTTTAAACAGAATCACATGTGTGTCGCTCGCTCAATGAGGAATACAGAAAAACTGAAAAGTGATATATTGAACTGTACGGCAAAGAAACAAGTTTTCATTGAAAGAACAGAAACACAAAGCAGAACATTGTAAACTAATTCACATATGTCTCGCCTGTTCAATTATTGTAACAGGAAAACTGAAAAAGTAATATAAAACTAACCTAACCTAGCCCTAACCCTAACCCCCAAGCCCTAACACTGACACTAACATTAAACCTATCCACTAACCCTAACCTAAACATTACTTTAACCTAACCCTAACCCTAACCCTAACCCTACCTAAACCTAACCTAAACCTAACCATAACCATAACCTAACTTGCTCCTAACAGGAACACGTTTCCAACAAAAAAACATAAACATAAAGCACTACTTTGTAAATTAAATCACATGTGTGTCACTCGCTCAATTAGGGATACAGAGAAACTGAAAAGTGTTATCTCAAGACTGTACGGCACAGAAACATGTTTCCATCGAAAGAACAGAAACGCATAAAAGCACAACTTTGTAAACTAATTCATATCCATGTCGCCCGTTCAATTATTATAACAGGAAAAGTGAAAAGTGATATATCACAATGAACAGCACAGAAACAAGTTTCCAACAGAAGAAGAGAAACGCAAAGCACTACTTTGTAAACTAAGTCACATGTGTGTCACTTTCGATCAATTAGGAATACAAGAAAACTGAAAAGTGTTATCTTGCACTGTACTGCACAGAAAAAATGTTTCCATTGAAAGAAGAGAAAAGCAAAGCACAACATTGTAAACTAATTCACATACGTATTGCCTGTTCAATTATTATAACAGGAAAACCGAAAAGTGATATAACCTAACCTAACCATAACCATAAACATAACCCTAACCCCCTAACCCTAACCCTAACACTAATCCTAACCACTAACCCTAACGCTAAACCTAACCCTAACCCAAACCCTAACCCTAAGTTGTTCCTAATAGGAACAAGTTTCCAACGAAAAGAACATAAACATAAAGCACTACCTTGTAAACTCAGTCACATGTGTGTCACTTGCTCAATTACGAATACAGGAAAACTGAAAAGTGATATAACGCACTGTACAGCACAGGAAAAATTTTCAAATGAAAGAACAGAAAAGCAAAGCACTACATTTAAATGGAATCACATGTGTGTCGCTCTATCAATTAGGAATACAGGAAAACTGAAAAGTGTTATCTTGCACTGTACAGCACAGGAACAAGTTTCCATCGAAAGAACAGAAACATAAAAGCACAACTTTGTAAACTAATTCACATAAGTGTTGCCCATCAATTATTATAACAAGAAAACTAAAAAGTGATATATCACACTGTACAGCACAGAAACAAGTTTACAACAGAAGAACAGAAACGCAAAACACTACTTTGTAAACTAAATCACATGTGTGTCGCTCGCTCAATTAGGAATATAGGAAAAAATAAAATTGATATATCGCACTGTACAGCACAGGAACAAGTTTAAACAAAAAAACAGAAAAGTAAAGCAATGCTTTTAAACAGAATCAGATGTGTATCGCTCGCTAAATGAGGAATACAGGAAAAATGAAAAGGGTTATCTCGCAGTGTAAGGCACAGAAACAAGTTTCCGTCGAAAGAACAGAAACGAAAAGCAAAACTTTGTAAACTAATTCACATACGTTTCGCCTGTTCAATTATTATAACAGGAAAACTGAAAAGTGATATAATGCACTGTATACCACAGGAACAAGTTTCGAACGAAAGAACAGAAGAGCGTAGCACTACTTTGAAAACTAATTCACAAGTGTTTCGCTCACTCAATTAGGAATACAGGAAAACTGAAAAGTGATATATCGCACCATACAGCACAGGAACAAGTTTCCAAGGAAAGAACAGAAAAGCAAAGCACTACTTTTAAATGGAATCATATGTGTGTCCCTTGCTCCATTAGGAATACAAGAAAACTGAAATCTGTTATCTCGCACTGTATTGCACAGAAACAAGTTTCCATCGAAAGAACAGAAACACAAAGCACCACTTTGTAAACTAATTCACATATGTGTCGCCCGTTCAATTATTATAACAGGAAAACTGAAAAGTGATATATCACACTCTACAGCACAGAAACAAGTTTCCAACAGAAGAACAGAAACATAAAGCACTACTTTGTAAATTAATTCACATTCTTGTCGCCTGTTCAATTATTATAACAGGAAAACTGAAAAGTGATATAACCCTAATCTTAACACTAAGCCCTAACTCTAACCTAACCCTAACACTAACCCTAACCTAACCCTAACCTAACCTAACCTAACTTGTTCCTAACAGGAACAAGTTTCCAACGAAAGAACAGAAACGCAAAGCACTACTTCGTAAACTAAATCACATGTGTGCCACTCTCTCAATTAAGAATACAGGAAAAACTGATAAGTGATATATCGAACTGTACAGCACAGGAACAAGTTTCCAACAGAAGATCAGAAACGCAAAACACTACTTTGTAAAGTAAATCACATGTGTGTCGCTCACTCAATTAGGAATACAGGGAAACTGAAAAGCGAAAAATCGAAATGTATGCGGCAAAGAAACAAGTTTTCATCAAAAGAACAGAAAAGCAAAGCACAACTTTGTAAACTAATTCACATTCGTGTTGCCTGTTCAATTATTTTAACAGGAAAACTGAAAAGTGATATAACCTAATCCTAAACCTAAGCCCTAACCCTAACCTAACCCTAACACTACCCTAACCCTAACCCTAACCTAACCCTAACTTGTTCCTAACAGGAACAAGTTTCCAACGAAAGAACAGAAAGCAAAGCACTACTTAAGTAAACTAAATCACATGTGTGCCACTCTCACAATTAAGAATACAGGAAAACTGATAAGTGATATATCGAACTGTACAGCACAGGAACAAGTTTCCAACAGAAGATCAGAAACGCAAAACACTACTTTGTAAAGTAAATCACATGTGTGTCGCTCACTCAATTAGGAATACAGGGAAACTGAAAAGCGAAAAATCGAAATGTACGGCAAAGAAACAAGTTTTCATCAAAAGAACAGAAAAGCAAAGCACAACTTTGTAAACTAATTCACATTCGTGTTGCCTGTTCAATTATTTTAACAGGAAAACTGAAAAGTGATATAACCTAATCCTAAACCTAAGCCCCTAACCTAACCCTAACCCTAACACTACCCTAACCCTAACCCTAACCTAACCTAAACCCTAACTTGTTCCTAACAGGAACAAGTTTCCAACGAAAGAACAGAAACGCAAAGCACTACTTCGTAAACTAAATCACATGTGTGCCACTCTCACAATTAAGAATACAGGAAAACTGATAAGTGATATATCGAACTGTACAGCACAGGAACAAGTTTCCAACAGAAGATCAGAAACGCAAAACACTACTTTGTAAAGTAAATCACATGTGTGTCGCTCACTCAATTAGGAATACAGGGAAACTGAAAAGCGAAAAATCGAAATGTATGGCAAAGAAACAAGTTTTCATCAAAAGAACAGAAAAGCAAAGCACAACTTTGTAAACTAATTCACATTCGTGTTGCCTGTTCAATTATTTTAACAGGAAAACTGAAAAGTGATATAACCTAATCCTAAACCTAAGCCCCCTAACCCTAACCTAACCCTAACACTACCCTAACCCTAACCCTAACCCTAACTCTAAACCTAACCCTAACCCTAACCCTATCCTAAGCCCTAACCCTAACCTAACCCTAAGCGCCTAACCCTCACCCTCACCGTAAGCCCCTAACACTAACCCTACCCCTAACCCTAACCCTAAGCCCCTAACCCTAACCCTAACTTGTTCCTAACAGGAATAAGTTTCCAACGAAAGAACATAAATGCAAAGCACTACTTTGTAAAATAAATCACATGTGTGCCACTCGCTCAATTAGGAATGCAGGAAAACTGAAAAGTGATATAATGCACTGTACAGCACAGGAACAAGTATCGAAAGAAAAAACAGAAAATCAAAGCACTACATTTAAATGGAATCACATGTGTGTCGCTTGCTCAACTAGGCATACAGGAAAACTGAAATGTGATATAACGCACTGTACAGCACAGGAACAAGTTTCGAACAAAAGAACAGCAAAGCAAAGCACTACTTTTTAATGGAATCACATGTGTGTCGCTCACTCAATTAGGAACTCACGGAACCTAAAAAGCAATAAATTGAAATGTACAACAAAGAAACAAGTATTCATCAAATAACAGAAAGAAACAAAAGCACAACTGTGTAAATTAATTCATATTCGTGTTGCCTGTTCAATTATTATAACAGGAAAACTGAAAAGTGATATAACCCTCATCTTAACCCTAAGCCCCTAACTCTAACACTAACCCTAACACTAACCCCTAAACCTAACCCTAACCCTAACCCTAACCCTAACTTGTTCGTAACAGGAACAAGTTTCCGACGAAAGAACAGAAAAGCAAAGCACTACTTCGTAAACTAAATCACATGTGTGCCACTCTCGCAATTAAGAATACAGGAAAACTGAAAAGAGATATAACGCACTGTACAGCACAGGAACAAGTTTCCAACAGAAGAACAGAAACGGAAAGCACAACTTTGTAAACTAATTCACATTCCTTTCGCCTGTTCAATTATTATAACAGGAAAACTGAAAAGTGATATAACCCTCACCCTAACCCTAACCCTAACCCTAACACTAAAAGCCTAACCTAACCCTAACACTAACCCTAACCCTAACCCTAACCCTAACCCTAACTTGTTCCTAATAGGAACAAATTTGCAACAAAAGAACAGAAACACAAACCAATAATTTGTAAACAAATTCACATGTGTGCCACTCGCTCAATTAGGAAGACAGGAAAACTGAAAAGTGATATAATGCACTGTACAGTGCAGGAACAAGTTTCGACCAAAAGAACAGAAAAGCAAAGAATTACTTTTATGCGGAATCTCATGTGTGTCGCTCGCTCAATTAGGAATACAGGGAAACTGAAAAGTGTTATCTCGCACTTTATGGCACAGAAACAAGTTTCCATCGAAAGAACAGAAACGCAAAGCACAACTTTGTAAACTAATTCACATACGTGTTGCCCGTTCAATTATTATAACAGGAAAACTTTAAAGTGATATAACGCTAACCCTAACCCTAAGCCCCTAACCCTTATCCCTAACCCTAACCCTAAAACTACCCATAACCCTAACCCTAACACTAACCCTTACCCTAACCCTAACCCTAACTTATTCCTAACAGGAACAAGTTTCCAACGAAAGAACATAAATGCAAAGCACTACTTTGTAAACTAAATCACATGTGGGCCACTCTCTCAATTAGGAATACAGTAAAACTGAAAAAGAGATTTAACGCAATGTACATCAAAGGAACAAGTTTTGAACGAAAGAACAGAAGAGCAAAGCACTACTTTCAAACGGAATCACATATGTGACGCTCGCTCATTAGGAATACAGGAAAAGTGAAAACTGTTATCTCGCACTGTACGGCACAGAAACAAGTTTCCATTGAAAGAACAGAAACGGAAAGCACAACTTTGTAAACTAATTCACATACGAGTCGCCCGTTCAATTATTATAACAGGAAAACTGAAAAGTGATATATCACACTATACAGCACAGAAACAAGTTTACAACAGAAGAACAGAAACGCAAAGCACTACTTTGTAAACTAAATCACATGTGTGTCGCTCACACAATTAGGAATACAAGGAAACTGAAAAGCGATAAATCGAAATGTATGGCAAAGAAACAAGTTTTCATCGAAAGAACAGAAACGCACAGCACAATGCTGTAAACTAATTCACATTCATGTCGCCTGTACAATTATTATAACAGGAAAACTGAAAAGTGATATAACCTTAATCCTAACCCTAAACCCCTAACTATAACCCTAAATCTAACCTAAACCCCTAACCCTAACACTAACCCTAACCCTAACCCTAATCCTAACCCTAACTTGTTCCTAACAGGAACAAGTTTCCAACGAAAGAACAGAAAAGAAAAGCACTTCTTTGAAAACTAAATAACATGTGTGCCACTCGCTCAATTAGGAATACAGGAAAACTGAAAATAGATATAACGCACTGTACAGCACAGGAACGCGAGTTTTGAACGAAAAGAACAGAAAAGCAAAGCACTACTTTTAAACGCAATCACATGTGTGTCGCTCACCCAAATAGGAATACAGGAAACTGAAATGTGTTATCTCGCATTGTACAGCACAGAAACAAGTTTCAATCGAAAGAAGAGAAACACAAAGCAAAACTTTGTAAACTAATTCACATACATATCGCCTGTTCAATTATTATAACAGGAAAACTGAAAAGTGATATAACCCTAACGCTAAACCTAAGCCCTAACCCTAACCCTAACCCTAACCCTAACACTAACCCTAACCCTAACTTGCTCCTAACAGGAACAAGTTTCCAATTAAAGAACATAAATGTAAAGCACTACTTTGTAAACCAATTCACATGTGTGTCGCTCGCTCAATTAGGAATACGGCAAAACTGAAAAGTGTTATCTCGCACTTTAAGGCACAGAAACAAGTTTCCATCAAAAGAAGAGAAATGCAATGCACAACTTTGTAAACTAATTCACATATGTTTTGTCCATTCAATTATTATAACAGGAAAACTGAAAAGTGATATATCGAACTGTACAGCACAGAAACAAGTTCCTATGGAAAGAACAGAAACATAAAGCACAACTTTGTAAACTAATTCACATACGTATCATCCTCTCAATTATTATAACAGGAAAACTGAAAAGTGATATATCACACTGTACAGCACAGAAACACTTTTCCAACAGAAGAATAGAAACACAAAGCACTACTTTGTAAACTAAATCACATGTGTGTTGCTAACTCAATTAGGAATACAGGGAAACTGAAAAGTGTTATCTCGCACTTTATGGCACAGAAACAAGTTTCCATCGAAAAAACAGAAACGCAAAGCACAACTTTGTAAACTAATTCACATACATGTTGTCCGTTCAATTATTATAACAGGAAAACTGAAAAGTGATATATCACACTGTACAGCAGAGAATCAAGTTTCCAACAGAAAAACAGAAACGCAAAGCAGTACTTGGTATCCTAAATCACATGTGTGTCAGTCGCTCAATTAGGAATACAGGAAAACTGAAAAGCGATATATCGAAATGTATGGCAAAGAAACAAGTTTTTATTGAAAGCACAGATGCAAAGCACAACTTTATAAACTAATTCACATTCGTGTTGCCTGTTGAATTATTATAACAGGAAAACTGAAATGTGATATAACCCTAACCCTAACCCTAAGCCCCTAACCCTAAACCTAACCCTAACCCTACCCCTAACCCTAAGCCCCTAACCCTAACCCTAAACCTAACCCTAACCCTAACACTAACTTGTTCCTAACAGGAACAAGTTTCCAACAAAAGAACAGAAACGCAAAGCACTACATTGTAAACTAAATCACAGGTGTGCCACTCGCTCAATTAGGAATACAAGAAAACTGAAAAGAGATATAACGCACTGTACAGCACAGTAACAAGTTTTGTACGAAAGAACAGAAAAGCAAAGCACTACTTTTAAACGGAATCACATGTGTGTCACTCGCTCAATTAGGAATACAGGAAAACTGAAAAGTGTTATCTCGCACTGTACGGCACAGAAACAAGTTTCCATCGAAAGAAGAGAAACACAAATCACAACATTGTAAACTAATTCACATACTTGTCTCCTGTTCAAATGTTATAACAGGAAAACTGAAAAGTGATATATAACACTGTACAGCACAGGAACAAGTTTCCAACGAAAGAACAGAAACACAAAGCACTACTTTGTAAACTAAATCACATGTGTGCCACTCGCTCAATTTGGAATACAGGAAAACTGAAAAGTGATATATCACACTGTACAGCACAGAAACAAGTTTCCAACAGAAGAACAGAAACGCAAAGCACTACCTTGTAAACTAATTCACATTTGTGTCACCTGTTCAATTATTATAACAGGAAAACTGAAAAGTGATATAACCCTCACCCTAACCCTAAGCCAATAACCTTAACCATAACCCTAACCCAAACACTAAGCCCCTAACCCTAACCCTAACCGTGACCCTAAGCCTAACTAAAAGCCTAACCCTAACTTGTCAGGAACAAGTTTCCAACAAAAGAACATAAACGCAAAGCAATACTTTGTAAACTAAATCAAATGTGTGTCACTCGCTCAGTTAAGAATACAGGAAACCTGAAAAGTGATATAACCCTAACACTAACCCTAACCCTAACCCTAAGCCTAACCGTAACCCTAAATTGTTCCTAACAGGAACAAGTTTCCAACAAAAGAACACAAACGCAAAGCACAACTTTGTAAACTAAATCACATGTGTGCCACTCGCTCAATTAGGAATACAGGAAAACTGAAAAGTGATATAATGCACTGTACATCAGAGGAACAAGTTTCGAACAAAAGAACAGAAAAGCAAAGCACCACTTTTAAATGGAATGACATGTGTGTCGCTTGCTCAATTAAGAATACAGGAAAATTGAAAAGTGTTATCTCACACTGTAAAGCACAGAAACAAGTTTCCATCGAAAGAAGAGAAACGCAAAGCACAACTTTGTAAACTAATTCACATACGTGTCACCCGTTCAATTATTATTACAGGAAAACTGAAAAGTGATATATCGAACTGTACAGCACAGGAACCTGCTTCCATCGAAAGAACAGAAAAGAAAAGCACAAATTTGTGAACTAATTCACATACATGTCGCCCGTTCAATTATTATAACAGGAAAACTGAAAAGTGATAACACACGGTACAGCACAGAAACAAGTTTCCTACAGAATTACAGAAACACAAAGCAATGCCTTGTAAACTAATTCACATTTGTGTCGCCTGTTCAATAATTATAAAAGGAGAAATGAAAAGTGATATAAACCTTACCCTAACCCTAAGCCAATAACCCTAACCCTAACCCTAACCCTATCCCTAACCCTAAGCCCCTAACCCTAATCCTAACCCTAACCCTAAGCCTTACCGTAACCCTAAATTGTTCCTAACAGGAACAAGTTTCCAACGAAAGAACTTAAACGCAAAGCACTACTTTGTAAACTAAATCACATGTTTGCCACTCGCTCAATTAGGAATACAGGAAAACTTAAAAGTGATATAACACACTGTACAGCACAGGAACAAGTTTCGAACGAAAGAACAGAAAAGCAAAGCACTACTTTTAAACGGAATCACGTGTGTTGCTCGCGAAATTAGGAATACAGGAAAACTGAAAAGTGTTATCTGGCACTGAACAGCGCAGAAACAAGTTTCCATAGAAAGAACAGAAATGAAAAGCACAACTTTGTAAACTACTTCACATGCATGTCGCCTGTTCAATTATTAAAACAGGAAAACCGAAAAGTGATATATCACACTTTACATCACAGAAACAAGTTTCCAACAGAAGAATAGAAACGCAAAGCACTACCTTGTAAAATTATTCACATTTGTGTCACCTGTTCAATAATTATAACAGGAAAACTAAAAAGTGATATAACACTCACCCTAACCCTAAGCCAATAACCCTAACCCTAACCCTAACGCTATCCCTAACCCTAAGCCCCTAACCCTAACCCTAACCCTAAGCCTAACTGTAACCCTAACCCTAAATTGTTCCTAACAGGAACAAGTTTCTCACTAAAGAACATAAACCCAAAGCACTACTTTGTAAACTAAATCACATGTGAGTCGCTTGCTCAATTAGGTATACAGGAAAACTGAAAAGTGTAATCTCGCACTATATGGCACAGAAACAAGTTTCCATCCAATGAAAAGAAACACAAAGCAGAAGTTTGTAAACTACTTCACATATGTGTCGCCTGTTCAATTATTATAACAGGAAACCTGAAAAGTGATATATAGAACTGTAGAGCACAGGAACTCGTTTCCATCGAAAGAACAGAAACGCAAAGCACAACTTTGTAAACTACTTCACATACGTGTCGCCCGTTCAATTATTATAACAGGAAAACTGAAAAGTGATATATCGAACTGTACAGCACAGGAACAAGTTTCCATCGAAAGAACAGAAACGCAAAGCACTAGTTTGTAAACTAAATCACATGTGTGTCACTCTCTCAATTAGGAATACAGGAAAACTGAAAAGCGATATATCGAAATGTACGGAAAAGAAACAAGTTTTCATCGAAAGAACAGAAACACAAAGCACAACTTTGTAAACTAATTGACATTTGTGTCAAGTGTTCAATTATTATACCAGGAAAACTCAAAAGTGATATAACCCTAATCCTAACCCTAAGCCCCTATATCTGACCCTTACCCTAACCCTAACCCTAACCCCTAACCCTAACCCTAACTCTAACCCTAACCCTAAACCTAAACCTAAACCTAACCCTAACTTGTTCCAAACAGGAACAAGTTTCCAACGAAAGAACTTAAACGCAAAGCACTACTTTGTAAACTAAATCACATGTGTGCCACTCGCTCAATTAGGAATACAGGAAAACTGAAAAGAGATATGAAGCACTGTACAGCACAGGAACATGTTTCGAACGAAAAAAAAGAAAAGCAAAGCACTAATTTTAAACGGAATCACATGTGTGTCGCTCGCTCAATTAGGAATACAGGAAAACTGAAAAGTGTTATCTCGCACTATATGGCACAGAAACAAGTTTCCATCGAAAGAACTGAAACACAAAGCAAAACTTTTTAACTAATTCACATATGTGTCGCCCGTTCAATTATTATAACAGGAAAACAGAAAAGTGATATATCACACTATACAGCACAGAAACAAGTTTCCAACCAAAGAACTGAAGCGCAAAGCACTACTTTCTAAACTAAATCACATGTGTGTCGCTCACTCAATTAGGAATACAGGGAAACTGAAAAGCAATAAATCGAAATGTACTGCAAAGAAACTAGTTTTCATCAAAAGAACAGAAACGCAGAGCACAACTTTGTAAACTAATTCACATTGGTGTCGCCTGCTTAATTATTATAACATGAAAACTGAAAAGTGATATAACCCTAACCCTAACCCTAAACCCCTAACCCTAACCCTAACCCTAACCCTAACCTCACCCTAACCCTAACCGTAACCTAAGCCCTTAAACTTAACCCTAACCCTAACCCTATGCCCCTAACCCTAACCCTAACCCTAACCTTAACACTAACCCTAACCCTAAGCCCCTAACCCTAACCCTAATCCTAACCCTAAACATAACCCTAACTTGTTCCTAAAAGGAACAAGTATCCAACGAAAGAACAGAAACACAAAGCACTAATTTGTAAACTAAATCACATGTGTGCCACACGCTCAATTAGGAATACAGGAAAACTGAAAAGTGATATAACGCACTGTACAGCACAGGAACAGGTTTCTAACGAAAGAATAGAAAAGCAAAGCACTACTTTTAAATGGAATCACATGTGTGTCGCTCGCTCAATTAGGAATACAGGAAAACTGAAAAGTGTCATCTCTCACTGTATGGCACAGAAACAAGTTTCCATCGAAAGAAGAGAAATGCGAAGCACAACTTTGTAAACTAATTCACATACGTGTCACCTGTTCAATTATTATAACAGGAAAACTGAAAAGTGATATATTGAACTGTACAGCACAGGAACCTGCTTCCATCGAAAGAACAGAAACGAAAAGCACAATTTTGTAAACTAATTCACATACATATCGCCCATTCAATTATTATATCAGGAAAACTGAAAAGTGATATATCACACTGTACAGCACAGAAACAAGTTTCCAACAGAAGAACAGAAACGCAAAGCACTACCGTGTAAACTAATTCACATTCGTGTCGCCTGTTCAATTATTATAACAGGAAAACTGAAAAGTGATATAACCCTCACACTAACCCTAAGCCAATAACCTTAACCCTAACCCTAACCCTAACCCTAAGCACCTAACCCTACCCCTAACCCTAACCCTAAGCCTAACCCTAACTTGTTCCTAACAGGAACAAGCAGGAACAAGTTTCCAACGAAAGAAAATAAACGCAAAGCACTACTTTGTAAAGTAAATCATATGTGTGCCACTCGCTCAATTAGGAATACAGGAAAACTGAAAAGTGATATAACGTACTGTACATCACAGGAACAACTTTCAAACAAAAGAACAGAAAAGCAAAGCACTACTTTTAAACGGAATGACGTGTATCTCTCGCTCAATTAGGAATACAGGAAAATTGAATAGTGTTATCTCACATTGTAAGGCACAGAAACAAGTTTCCATCAAAAGAAGAGAAACGCAAAGCACAACTTTTTAAACTAATTCACATATGTGTCACCTGTTCAATAATTATAACATGAAAACTGAAAAGTGATATAACCCTCAAACTAACCCTAAGCCAATAACCCTAACCGTAACCTAACCCTATCCCTAACCCTAACCTCCCTAACCCTAACCCTAACCCTAACCCTAAGCCAACCCTAACCCTAAATTGTTCAAAGCAGGAAAAGTTTCCAACAAAAGAACAGAAACGCAAAGCACTACATTGTAAACTAAATCACATGTGTGCCAATCGCTCAATTAGGAATACATGAAAACTGAAAAGTGATATAACACAGTGTACATCACAGGAACAAGTTTCGAACAAAAGAAAAGAAAAGCAAAGCACTAATTTTAAACAGAATCACATGTCTGTCGCTCGTTCAATTAGGAATACAGGAAAAATGAAAAGTGTTTTCTTCCACTGTACGACACAGAAACAAGTTTCAATCAATGAACAGAAACGCAAAGCACAACTTTGTAAATTTATTCACATACGTGTCACCTGTTCAATTATTGTAACAGGAAAACTGAAATGTGATATATCGAACTGTACAGCACAGGAACCTGCTTCCATCGAAAGAACAGCAAAGAAAAGCACAAGTTTGTAAACTACTTCACATACGTGTCCCCTGTTCAATTATTATAACAGAAAAACTGAAAAGTGATATATCACACTGTATAGCACAGAAAGAACGTTCCAACAAAAGAACAAAAACACAAAGCACAACTTTGTAAACTAATTCACATTCGTGTCTCCTGTTCAAATATTAAACCGGAAAACTGAAAAGTGATATAACCCTAATCCTAACCCTAAGCCCCTAAATCTAACCCTAACCCTAACCCCTAACCCTAACCCTAAACCTAACCCTAACCATAACCCTAACCCTAACACTACCCTAACTCTAACCCTAACCCTAACCCTAAAACTAACCCTAAACCTAACCCTAACTTGTTCCTAACAAGAACAAGTTTACAACGAAAGAACAGAAACACAAAGCACTACTTGTAAACTAAATCACATGTGTACCACTCGCTCATTTAGGAATACAGGAAAACTGAAAAGAGATATAAGGCACTGTACAGCACAGGAACAAGTTTTGAACGAAAGAACAGAAAAGCAAAGCACTACTTGTAAACGGAATCACATGTGTGTCGCTCGCTCTATTAGGAATACAGGAAAACTGAAAAGTGTTATCTCGCACTTTATGGCACAGAAACAAGTTTCCATCAAAAGAAGAGAAAGGCAAAGCACAACTTTGTAAACTAATTCACATACGTGTCCCCCGTTCAATTATTATAACAAGAAAACTGAAAGGTGATATATCGAACTGTATAGCGCAGGAACCTGCTTTCATCTAAAGAACAGAAATGAAAGGCACAACTTTGTAAACTAATTCACATACGTGTCGCCCGTTCAATTATTATAACAGGAAAACTGAGAAGTGATATATCACACTATACAGCACAGAAACAAGTTTCCAAAAGAAAAACAGAAACACACAGCACAACTTTGTAAACTAATTCACATTCATGTCGCCTGTTCAATTATTATAACATGAAAACTGAAAAGTGATATAACCCTCACCCTAACCTTAAGCCCCTAACCCTAACCCTAACTTGTTCCTAACAGGAATAAGTTTCCTACAAAAGAACATAAACGCAAAGCACTACTTTGTAAACTAAATCACATGTGTGCCACTCGCTCAATTAGGAATACAGGAAAACTTAAAAGTGATATAACGCACTGTACAACAGAGGAACAAGTATCGAAAGAAAAAACAGAAAATCAAAGCACTACATTTAAATGGAATCACATGTGTGTCGCTTGCTCAATTAGGTATACAGGAAAACTGAAAAGTGTTATCTCGCACTTTACGGCACAGAAACAAGTTTCCAAAAGTAGAACAGAAACGCAAAGCTCTACTTTGTAAACTAAATCACATGTGTGTCGCTCACTCAATTAGGAATACAGGGAATTTGAAAAGCGATAAATCGAAATGTACTGCAAAGAAACAAGTTTTCATCGAAAGAACAGAAACGCAAAGCACAACTTTGGAAACTAATTCACATTTGTGTCGCCTGTTCAATTATTATAACAGGAAAACTGAAACGTGATATAACCCTGATCCTCAACCTAAGCCCCTAAAGCTAACCTTACCCCTAACCCTAACCCTAAGCCCCTAACCCTCACCCTAACCCCAAGGCCCTAACACTAATCCTAACCCTAACGCTAAACCTAAAACTAACCCTAACCCTAAGCACCTAACCCTAACCCTAACCCTAAGCCTAACCCTAACCTTAAGCCTAACTTGTTCCAAACATGAACAAGTTTCAAACGAAAGAACAGAATCGCAAAGCACTACTTTGTAAATTAAATCACATGTGTGCCACTCGCTCAATTAGGAATACAGGAAAACTGAAAAGTGACATAACACACTGTACAGCACAGTAACAAGTTTCGAACAAAAGAACAGAAGAGTAAAACACTATTTTGAACGGAATCACATGTGTGTAACTCGCTCAATTAGGAATACAGGAAATCTGAAAAGTGTTATCTCAAGACTTTATGTCACGGAAACAAGTTTCCATCGAAAGAAGAGAAACGCAAAGCACAACTTTGTAAACTAATTCACATTCCTGTCGCCTGTTCAATTTTTATAACAGGAAAAGTGAAAACTGATATAACCCTAACCCTAAGCCCCTAACCAAACCCTAACGCTAACCCTAACCCTAACCCTAACCCTAACCCTAACCCTAAGCCCCTAACCCTAACACTAACACTAACACTAAGCCTAACCCTAACTTGTTCCTAACAGGAACAAGTTTCCAAAAAAAGAAAATAAACGCAAAGCACTACTTTGTAAACTAAATCACGTGTGCCACTCGCTCAATTAGGAATACAGGAAAACTGAAAAGAGATATAACGCCCTGTACAGCACAGGAACAAGTTTCGAACGAAAGAACAGAAAAGCAAGACACTACTTTTAAACGGAATCACATGAGTGTCGCTCGCTCAATTAGGAATAAAGTTACTGAAAAGAGTTATCTTGCACTGTATGGCACAGAAACAAGTTTCCATCGAACGAAGAGAAACGCAAAGCACAATGTTAAACTAATTCACATATGTGTCTCCCATTCCATTATTATAACAGGAAAACTGAAAAGTGATATATCGAACTGTATAGCAGAGGAACCTGCTTCCATCAAAAGAACAGAAACGAAAAGCACAACGTTGTAAACTAATTCACATACTTGTCGCCCGTTCAATTATTATAACAGGAAAATTGAAAAGTGATATATCACACTATACAGCACAGAAACAAGTTTCCAACAGAAGAACAGAAACGCAAAGCACTACTTTGTAAACTAAATCACATGTGTGTCGCTCACTCAATTAGGAATACAGGGAAACTGAAAAGCAATAAATCGAAATGTACGGCAAAGAAACAAGTTTTCATCGAAAGAACAGAAACGAAAAGCACAACTTTGGAAACTAATTCACATACGTGTCGCCTGTTCAATTATTATAACAGGAAAACTGAAAAGTGATATATCACACTGTACAGCACAGAAACAAGTTTCCAACAGAAGAACAGAAACGCAAAGCATTACCTTGTAAACTAATTCACATTCGTGTCGCCTGCTTAATTATTATAACAGGAAAACTTAAAAGTGATATAACCCTCACCCTGACCCGAAGCCCCTAACCCTAACCCTAAACCTAACCCTAACCCTAACCCTAACCCTAAGCACCTAACCGTAACCCTAACCCTAAGTGTAACCCTAACCCTAACCCTAACTTGTTCCTAACAGGAACAAGTTTCCAACAAAAGAACAGAAACGCAAAGCACTACTTTGTAAACTAAATCACATGTGTGCCACTCGCTCAATTAGGAATACAGGAAAACTGAAAAGAGATATAACGCACTGTACAGCACAGGAACAAGTTTTGAACGAAAGAACAGAAAAGCAAAGCACTACTTTTAAACGGAATCACATGTGTGTCGCTCGCTGAATTAGGAATACAGGAAAGTGAAAAGTTTTATCTCGCACTGTATGGCACAGAAACAAATTTTCATCGAAGAAGAGAAAACGCAGCACAACTTTGTGAACTAATTCATATACGTATCGCCCTTTCAATTCTTATAACAGGAAAACTGAAAAGTGATATATCACACTGTACAGCACAGAAACAAGTTTCCAAAAGAAGAACAGAAATGAAAAGCACTACTTTGTAAACTAAATCACATTCGTGTCGCTCACTCAATTAGGAATACAGTGAAACTGAAAAGCGATACATCGAACTGTACAGCACAGGAATCTGCTTCCATCGAAAGAACAGAAACGAAAAGCACAACTTTGTAAACTAATTCACATACGTGTTGCCCGTTCAATTATTATAACAGGAAAACTGAAAAGTGATATAACCCTAACCCTAACCCTAAGCCCCTAACCCTAACCCTAATGCTAACCCTAACCCTAACCCTAACCCTAACCCTAACCCTAACCCTAACCCTAACCCTAACCCTAACCCTAAGCCCCTAACCCTAACACTAACACTAACACCAAGCCTAACCCTAACTTGTTCATAACAGGAACAAGTTTGCAACGAAAGAAAATAAACGCAAAGCACTACTTTGTAAACTAAATCACATGTGTGCCACTCGTTCAATTATGAATACAGGAAAACTGAAAAGAGATATAACTCCCTGTACAGCACAGGAACAAGTTTCGAACGAAAGAACAGAAAAGCAAGACACTACTTTTAAACGGAATCACATGAGTGTCGCTCGCTCAATTAGGAATAAAGTTACTGAAAAGAGTTATCTCGCACTGTATGGCACAGAAACAAGTTTCCATCGAACGAAGAGAAACGCAAAGCACAACTTTATACTAATTCACATATGTGTCGCCCATTCCATTATTATAACAGGAAAACTGAAAAGTGATATATCAAACTGTATAGCACAGGAACCTGCTTCCATTGAAAGAACAGAATCGAAAAGCACAACTTTGTAATGTAATTCACATACGTATCGCCCGTTCAATTATTATAACAGGAAAACTGAAAAGTGATATATCACACTATACAGCACAGAAACAAGTTTCCAACAGAAGAACCGAAAAGCAAAGCACTACTTTGTAAACTAAAACACATGTGTGTTGCTCACTCAATTAGGAATACATGGAAACTGAAAAGCGATAAATCAAAATGTACGGCAAAGAAACAAGTTTTCATCGAAAGAACCTAAACACAAAGCACAACTTTGTAAAGTAATTCACATTCGTGTCGCCTGTTCAATTATTATAACAGGAAAACTGAAATGTGATATAAACCTAACCCTAACCTTAACCCTAACCCCCTAACCCTAACCCTAACCCTAATCCTAACCCTAAGCCCCTAACTCTAACCCTAAACCTAACCCTAACACTAACCCTAACTTGTTCCTAACAGGAACAAGTTTCCAACAAAAGAACATAAACGCAAAGCACTACTTTGTAAACCAAATCACATGTCTGCCACTAGCTCAATTAGGAATACAGGACAACTGAAATGTGATATAACGCACTGTAAAGCACAGAAACAAGTTTCAAACGAAAAAACAAAAAAGCAAAGCACTACTTTTAAACCGAATCACATGTGTGTCGCTCGATCAATTAGTAATACAGGAAAACTGAAAAGTGTTATCTCGCACTGTATGGCACAGAAACAAGTTTCCATCGAAAGAAGAGAAACGCAAAGCACAACTTTGTAAACTAATTCACATTCAGACGCCTGATGATTATTATAACTGGAAAACTGAAAAGTGATATAACCCCAACCATAACCCTAAGTCCCTAACCCTAAACCTAACCCTAACCCTAACCCCAACCATAACCCTAACCATAACCCTAACCTAACCCTAACTCAGAACTTGTTCCTAACAGGAACAAGTCTCCAGAGGACAGAATAGAAACGCAAAAGCACTACTTTATAAACTAAATTACATGTATGCCACTACTCAATTAGGAATACAGGAAAACTAAAAAGTGATATAACGACTGTACAGCACAGGAACAAGTTCGAAAGAAAGAACAGAAAAGCAAAGCACTACTTTTAAACGGAATTACATGTGTGTTGCTCGCTCAATTAGGAATAAAGGAAAACTGAAAAGTGTTATCTCGGACTTCACGGCACTGCAACAAGTTTCCATCGAAAGAACAGAAACGCAAAGCACAACTTTGTAAACTAATTCACATATGTGTCACCTGTTCAATTATTAAAACAGGAAAACTGAAAAGTGATATATCACACTGTACAGCACAGAAACAAGTTTCCAACAGAAGAACAGAAACGCAAAGCACTACTTTGTAAACTAATTCACATTCGTGTCGCCTGTTCAATTATTATAACAGGAAAACTGAAAAGTGATATAACCCTCACCGTAACCCTAAGCCCCTAACCCTACCCCTAACCCTAACGCTAACCCTAACACCTAACTCTAACCCTAACCCTAACCCTAACCCTAAACCTAACCAAAACCTATCCCTAACCCTAACCTAACCCTAACTTGTTCCTAACAGGAACAAGTTTCCAACGAATGAACATAAAGGAAACCACTACTTTGTAAAGTAAATCACATGTGTGTCGGTTGCTCAATTAGGAATACAGGAAATATGAAGATCGATATATCGAAATGTACAGCAAAGAAACAAGTTTTCTTCGAAAGAAAAGGAAAGCAAAGCACAACTTTGTAAACTAATTCAAATTCGTGTCGCCTGTTCAATTATTATAACAGGAAAACTGAAAAGTGTTATATCCCTAACCCTAACCCTAAGCCACTAACCCTACCCCTAACCCTAACGCAAACCCTAACACCTAACTCTGACCCTAACCCAAACCCTAACCCTAACCCTACCCTATCCCTAACCCTAAACCTAACCCTAACTTGTTCCTAACAGGAACAAGTTTTCAACGAATGAACATAAACGCAAAGCACTACTTTGTAAAGTAAATCACATGTGTGCCACTCACTCAATTAGGAATACAGGACAACTGAAAAGTGATATAACGCACTGTACAACACAGGAACAAGTTTCGAACGAAAAAAGAGAAAAGCAAAGCACTACATTTAAATGGAATCACATGTGTGTCGCTCGCTCATTTAGGAATACAGGAAAACTGAAGAGTGTTATCTCGCACTGTAAGGCAGAGAAACAAGTTTCCATCAAAAGAACAGAAACGCAAAGCACAACTTTGTAAAGTAATTCACATACGTGTCGCCTGTTCAATTATTATAAAAGGAAAACTGAAAAGTGATATACGAACTGTAAAGCACAGGAACAAGTTTCCATCGAAAGAACAGAAACGCAAAGCACAACTTTGTAAACTAATTCACATACGTGTTGCCCGTTCAATTATTATAACAGGAAAACTGAAAAGTGATATAACCCTAACCCTAACCCTAAGCCCCTAACCCTAACCCTAATGCTAACCCTAACCCTAACCCTAACCCTAACCCTAACCCTAACCCTAACCCTAACCCTAACCCTAACCCTAACCCTAACCCTAAGCCCCTAACCCTAACACTAACACTAACACCAAGCCTAACCCTAACTTGTTCATAACAGGAACAAGTTTGCAACGAAAGAAAATAAACGCAAAGCACTACTTTGTAAACTAAATCACATGTGTGCCACTCGTTCAATTATGAATACAGGAAAACTGAAAAGAGATATAACTCCCTGTACAGCACAGGAACAAGTTTCGAACGAAAGAACAGAAAAGCAAGACACTACTTTTAAACGGAATCACATGAGTGTGTTGCTGCTCAATTAGGAATAAAGTTACTGAAAAGAGTTATCTCAAGACTGTATGGCACAGAAACAAGTTTCCATCGAACGAAGAGAAACGCAAAGCACAACTTTATACTAATTCACATATGTGTCGCCTGCTCCATTATTATAACAGGAAAACTGAAAAGTGATATATCAAACTGTATAGCACAGGAACCTGCTTCCATCGAAAGAACAGAAACGAAAAGCACAACTTTGAAAACTAATTCACATACGTGTCACCCGTTCAATTATTATAACAGGAAAATTGAAAAGTGATATATCACACTATACAGCACAGAAACAAGTTTCCAACAGAAGAACAGAAACGCAAAGCACTACTTTGTTAACTGAATCACATGTGTGTCGCTCACTCAATTAGGAATACAGGGAAATTGAAAAGCGATAAATCGAAATGTACGGCAAAGAAACAAGTTTTCATCGAAAGAACAGAAACGAAAAGCACTTACTAATAGTAAGAGCTGGAGAGGACAGGGTCTCCACAAGGAGAGCAACAGAACAAGAAAATTTGAACACAGGGAACTTCCCAGAGACTCATACTCCAACCAAGGACTATTCATGTAGATAACCCCGAATCCCTGCACAGATGTAGACCAGGGCAGTTCAGAGTCCAATTGGGTTACATAGTAATGTGAAGAGGGACTGCCTCTGACATAATCTGATTGGCCTGCTGTTTGATCACCTCCCTCTGGGGGGTAGCAGCCTTACCAGGCCATAGTAGAGGACAATGCAGCCACTTTTGATGTGAACTGACAGACTAAGATCAGAAAGGAGAGGAGAACCTCCCCTATTAGTGGACTTGGGGAGTGGCATGCAAGCAGAGGGAGGAAGGAGGGTGGGATTGGGAGGGGAGGAGGGAGGAGCTTATGGGGGGATGCAGAATGAATAAAGTGTAATTGATGAAAAATTTTTTTAAAAGGAAAAATAAATAAATAAATAAATAAATAAATAAACGAAAAGCACAACTTTGTCAACTAATTCACATTCGTGTCGCTTTTCAATTATTATAACAGGAAAACTGAAAAGTGATATAACCTAATCCTCACCCTAAACCCCTAACTCTAACCCTAACCCTAACCCTAACCCCTAACCGTAACCCTAACCCTAACCCTAACGCTAACTTGTTCCTAAGAGGAAGAATTTACCAATGAAAGAACATAAACGCAAAGCACTACATTGTAAACTAAATCACATGTGTGCCACTCGGTCAATTAGGAATACAGGAAAACTGAAAAGAGATATAACGCACTGTACAGCACAGGAACAAGTTTCGGAATGAAAAAACAGAAAAGCAAAGCACTACTTTTAAAAGAAATCACATGTGTGTTGCTGGCACAATTAGGAGCACAGGAAATCTGAAAAGTGTTATCTAGCACTTTATGGCACAGAAACAAGTTTCCATCGAAGAACAGAAACTCAAAGCACAACTTTGTAAAGTAATTCACATATGTGTCGCCCGTTCCATTATTATAACAGGAAAACTGAAAAGTGATATATCAAACTGTATAGCACAGGAACCTGCTTCCATTGAAAGAACAGAATCGAAAAGCACAACTTTGTAATGTAATTCACATACGTATCGCCCGTTCAATTATTATAACAGGAAAACTGAAAAGTGATATATCACACTATACAGCACAGAAACAAGTTTCCAACAGAAGAACAGAAAAGCAAAGCACTACTTTGTAAACTAAAACACATGTGTGTTGCTCACAAATTAGGAATACATGGAAACTGAAAAGCGATAAATCAAAATGTACGGCAAAGAAACAAGTTTTCATCGAAAGAACAGAAACACAAAGCACAACTTTTAAAGTAATTCACATTCGTGTCGCCTGTTCAATTATTATAACAGGAAAACTGAAATGTGATATAAACCTAACCCTAACCTTAACCCTAACCCCTAACCCTAACCCTAACCCTAATCCTAACCCTAAGCCCCAACTCTAACCCTAAACCTAACCCTAACACTAACCCTAACTTGTTCCTAACAGGAACAAGTTTCCAACAAAAGAACATAAACGCTAAAGCACTACTTTGTAAACCAAATCACATGTCTGCCACTAGCTCAATTAGGAATACAGGACAACTGAAATGTGATATAACGCACTGTAAAGCACAGAAACAAGTTTCAAACGAAAAAACAAAAAGCAAAGCACTACTTTTAAACCGAATCACATGTGTGTCGCTCGATCAATTAGTAATACAGGAAAACTGAAAAAAAATTATTCGCACTGTATGGCAAAGAAACAAGTTTCCATCGAAAGAAGAGAAACGCAAAAGCACAACTTTGTAAACTAATTCACATTCGTACGCCTGATGAATTATTATAACTGGAAAACTGAAAAGTGATATAACCCCAACCATAACCCTAAGTCCCTAACCCTAAAACCTAACCCTAACCCTAACCCCTAACCATAACCCTAACCATAACCCTAACCCTAACCCTAATCAGAACTTGTTCCTAACAGGAACAAGTCTCCAAGGACAGAATAGAAACGCAAAAAGCACTACTTTATAAACTAAATTACATGTATGCCACTCGCTCAATTAGGAATACAGGAAAACTAAAAAGTGATATAACGCACTGTACAGCACAGGAACAAGTTCGAAAGAAAGAACAGAAAAGCAAAGCACTACTTTTAAACGGAATTACATGTGTGTTGCTCGCTCAATTAGGAATAAAGGAAAACTGAAAAGTGTTATCTCGACTTCACGGCACTGCAAACAAGTTTCCATCGAAGAACAGAAACGCAAAGCACAACTTTGTAAACTAATTCACATATGTGTCACCTGTTCAATTATTAAAACAGGAAAACTGAAAAGTGATATATCACACTGTACAGCACAGAAACAAGTTTCCAACAGAAGAACAGAAACGCAAAGCACTACTTTGTAAACTAATTCACATTCGTGTCGCCTGTTCAATTATTATAACAGGAAAACTGAAAAGTGATATAACCCTCACCGTAACCCTAAGCCCCTAACCCTACCCCTAACCCTAACGCTAACCCTAACACCTAACTCTAACCCTAACGCTAACCCTAACCCTAAACCTAACCAAAAACCTATCCCTAACCCTAACTCCAACCCTAACTTGTTCCTAACAGGAACAAGTTTCCAACGAATGAACATAAAGGAAACCACTACTTTGTAAAGTAAATCACATGTGTGTCGGTTGCTCAATTAGGAATACAGGAAATATGAAGATCGATATATCGAAATGTACAGCAAAGAAACAAGTTTTCTTCGAAAGAAAAGGAAAGCAAAGCACAACTTTGTAAACTAATTCAAATTAAAACCCTCGCCTGTTCAATTATTATAACAGGAAAACTGAAAAGTGTTATATCCCTAACCCTAACCCTAAGCCACTAACCCTACCCCCTAACCCTAACGCAAACCCTAACACCTAACTCTGACCCTAACCCAAACCCCTAACCCTAACCCTACCCTATCCCTAACCCTAAACTAACCCTAACTTGTTCCTAACAGGAACAAGTTTTCAACGAATGAACATAAACGCAAAAGCACTACTTTGTAAAGTAAATCACATGTGTGCCACTCACTCAATTAGGAATACAGGACAACTGAAAAGTGATATAACGCACTGTACAACACAGGAACAAGTTTCGAACGAAAAAAGAGAAAAGCAAAGCACTACATTTAAATGGAATCACATGTGTGTCGCCGCTCATTTAGGAATACAGGAAAACTGAAGAGTGTTATCTCAAGACTGTAAGGCAGAGAAACAAGTTTCCATCAAAAGAACAGAAACGCAAAGCACAACTTTGTAAAGTAATTCACATACGTGTCGCCTGTTCAATTATTATAAAAGGAAAACTGAAAAGTGATATACCAACCAACTGTAAAGCACAGGAACAAGTTTCCATCGAAGAACAGAAACATAAAGCACAACTTTGTAAACTAATTCACATACGTGTCGCCCATTCAATTATTATAACAGAAAAACTGAAGAGTGATATATCACATGGTACAGCACAGAAACAATTTTTCAACAGAAGAACAGAAACACAAAGCACTACTTTGTAAACTAAATCAAATGTGTGTTGCTCGCTCAATTAGGAATACAGCAAAACTGAAAAGTGATATATTGAAATGTACGGCAAGAAACAAGTTTTCATCGAAAGAACAGAAACGAAAAGCACAACTTTGTAAACTAATTCACATTAGTGTCACATGTTCAATTATTATAACAGGAAAACTGAAAAGTGATATAACCCTAAACCTAACCCTAGGCCCCTAACCCTAACAAGAACTAGTTTCGAACGAAAGAACATAAAGGCAAAGCACTACATTGTAAACTTAATCACTTGTGTGCCACTGCTCAATTAAGAATACAGGAAAACTGAAAAGTGATATAACGCACTGGAAAGCACAGGAACAAGTTTCGAACGAAAGAACAGAAAAGCAAAGTACTACTTTTAAATGGAATCATATGTGTGTCGCTTGCTCAATTAGGAATACAGGAAAAGTGAAAAGTGTTATCTCGTTATGGGCACAGAAACAAGTTTCCTTCAAGGAACAAAAACGCAAAACACAACTTTGTTAACTAATTCTCATATGTGTCGCCTGTACAATTATTATAATAGAAAAACTGAAAAGTGTTATCTTGCCCTGTACAGCACAGAAACAAGTTTCCATCGAAAGAACAGAAACGCAAAGCACAACTTTTAAATTAATTCACATACGTGTGGGACTGCTTCAATTATTATAACAGGAAAACTGAAATGTGATATAACCCTAACCCTAACCCTAAGCCCCTAACCCTAACCCTAACCCTAACCCAAACCCTAACCCCTAACACCTAACCCTAATGCTAACCCTAACCCTTACCCTAACCTGACCCTAACCCTAACCCTAACCCTAACCCTAACCCTAACTCCTAACCCTAACTTGTTCCTAAAAGGAACAAGTTTCAACGTAAGAACATAAACGCAAAGCACTACTTTGTAAACTAAATCACATGTGTGCCACTCGCTCAGTTAGGAATACAGGAAAACTGAAAAGTGATATGTCACACTGTACAGCCCAGAAACAAGTTTCCAACAGAAGAACAGAAAAGCAAAGCACTACTTTTAAACGGAATCACATGTGTTTCCCTCCCTCAATTAGGAATAGAGGAAAACGGAAAAGTGTTATCTCGCACTGTACAGCACACAAACAAGTTTCCATCGAAAGAACAGAAACGCAAAGCACAACTTTGTAAACTAATTCACATATGTGTCGCCCGTTCCATAATTATCACAGGAAATCGGCTAAATGATATATCACACTGCACAGCACAGAAACAAGGTTCCAACAGAAGAACAGAAACGCAAAGCACTACTTTTTAAACTAAATCACATATGTGTCGCTCAAAAATTAGGAATAGAGGAAAACTGAAAAGTGATATATCGCATTGTACAGCACAGGAATAAGTTTCGAATGAAAGAACAGGAAAGCAAAGCACTATTTTTAAACGGAATCACATGTGTATCACTCGCTCAATTAGGAATACAGGAAATCTGAAAAGCAATATATCGAAATGTAAGGCAAACAAACAAGTTTTCATCGAAAGAACAGAAACGCGAAAAGCACAACTTTGTAAACTAATTCACATTTGTGTTGCCTGTTCAATTATTATAAGAGGAAAACTGAAAAGTGATATAACCCTAACCCTAACCCTAAGCCCCTAACCCTATCACTAACACTAACCTTAACCCCTAATCCTAACCCTAACCCTAACCCTAACACTAACCCTACCCTAACCCTAACCCTAATCCTAACCCTAACCCTAACCCTAAATTGTTCCTAACAGGAACAAGTTTCCAACGAAAGAAAAATAAACGGAAAGCACTACTTTGTAAAGTACATCACATGTGTGCCACTACCAATTAGGAATACAGGAAAACTGAAAAGTGATATATCGAAATGTACGGCAAAGAAACAAGTTTTCATCGAAGAACAGAAATGCAAAGCACAAATTTGTAAACTTATTCACATTTGTATCGCCTGTCCTATTATTATAACAGGAAAACTGAAAAGTGATAAAAAACCTAACCCTAACCCTAACACTAACCCTAACCTTAACCTCTAACCCTAACCCTAACTCTAACCCTAGCCTAACCCTAACCCTAACCCTAACTCCAACCCTAACCCTAACCCTAACTTGTTCCTAAAAGGAACAAGTTTCCAACGAAAGAACATAAATGCAAAGCACTACATTGTTAACTAAATCACATGTGTGCAACTCGCTCAATTAGGAATACAGGAAACCTGAAAAGTGATATAACGCACTGTACAGCACAGGAACAAGTTTCAACTAAAGTACAGAAAACAAAGCACTACCTTTAAAACGGAATCACATGTGTGTCGCCGCTTCAATTAGGAATACAGGAAAACTGAGAAGTGTTACCTCGCACTGTAAGGCACAGAAAGAAGTTTCCATCGAAAGAAGAGAAATGCAAAGCACAACTTTGTAAACTAATTCACATACGTGTCGTCCATTCAATAATTATAACAAGGAAAATGAAAAGTGATACATCACACTGTACAGCACAGAAACAAGTTTCCAACAGAAGAACAGAAACGCAAAGCACTACTTTGTAAACTAAATCACATGTGTGTCGCTCGCTCAATTAGGAATACAGGAAAACTGAAGAGCGATATATCGAAATGGACAGCAAAGAAACAATTTGTCATCGAAAGAACAGAAATGCAAAGCACAACTTTGTAAACTAATTCACATTTGTGTCGCTTGTTCAATTATTATAACAGGAAAACTGAAAAGTGATATAACCCTAACCCTAACCCTAATACCCTAACCCTAACCCTAACCCTAAACCTAACCCTAACCCTAACCCCTAACCCTAACCCTAACCCTAACCCTAACCCTACCCTAACTGTAACCCAACCAGAACCCTAACTTGTTCCTAACATTAACTAGTTTCCAATGAAAGAACATAAACACAAAGCACTACTTTGTAAACTAAATCACATGTGTGCCACTTGATCAATTAGGAATACAGGAAAACTGAAAAGTGATATAACGCACTGTACTGCACAGGAACAAGTTTAGAATGAAAGAACAGAAAAGCAAAGCACTACTTTTAAATGGAATCACATGTTTAGCTCGCTCAATTAGGAATACAGGAAAACTGAAAAGCGATATATCGAAATGTAGGGCAAATAAACAAATTTTCATCAAAAGAACAGAAATGCAAAGCACAACTTTATAAACTAATTCACATACGTGTCGCCCGTTCATTTAATATAACAGGAAAACTGAAAAGTGATATATCACACTGTACAGCACAGAAACAAGTTTCCAACAGAAGAACAGAAATGCAAAGCACTGAAAGACTCCCGATGGGTGTCTTCCGTCAGAGACCCTCCCCAAGGATCAAAGAGACCAGATGTTCGCCACAAACAGCAAGAGGCTTTATTTTGATACACGGGTACCTGGGGCGACAAAGTCTCTTGAAGACTTGCGCCCCTGAGTGGAAAAGCTGGGCTTTTATAGGTCTCAGAGCAAAAAGCGCAGGTACAGAAGCAAGAAGCATAGTTACAAGGAGCTGATTGGTACATTTAAATGAGACCACAACTTGAGTCAGAGTTTGGCAGGGACACCATGATATCAGGAACTGGGTTGTCGAAAGGTTATGATGGCTCTCAATCTTGGGACCACCACCTGTTGTTTGTCTTAGGCTCCTATCTCAGCTGGAACAGTCTCACTATTTGTCTTAGGGCCCCTATCTCAGCTGGAAGAGTCTCACAAACTTCTCATATGCGTGGTCAGCACAAATTGATTTTTGGCTCAACTGGGGCAGCCTGACCGCAGATATCCCCATCAGCTGGGTCTCTTCAGCTAGTTCCTCCTAGCCCACAGAGTTTCTCAAAACAGTGGTATCCTTCAGAGTTTCTCAAAACAGTGCTGTACAAAATGACATTAACTATTAGCTGCTTCTAACTTTTGGTGAGGCGGGGTCTTTCATTCCCCCTTTTTCTTCTAACTTAGAGGGAATCTTTCATTCTAGGGCCTAGGAGAGTTAATTTCTGTCTCCTGCTGTTTAAACTGATGATACTGCTGGGTTAACACCAACGCTAGGATGACAGAGAGCCGGTGGCTTTATTGAACCAACTCGTACTAGATTTGTCCTGACTCAAAGAACTGCTGTCTCTGTCTGAGTCTTCCTTTAAGCCAAGGAGAACTATTACAGGGTCTCTATAGGCTTTAGCCCAGTTGCTGCAATATTAGTGTCCATTTCAGCTAAGCAGATGCCCAAGATAATAGCTAATGCCAGGGAGCCCTTTGACTTAGCATTTCAGCCTGCTAGGGGGATTTGGGCGAGATCCGCTCTTCTGGAGCTTCTTCGAGCTGACCGTTGGACCGTAGGCATCAGGGGCTAGGAAGGCTGAAATGCCAGTCAAAGGCTGGGCAATAAGGGAGTCCCAAGCATCTGGTTCATTGATCCACCCAAGAGGCAGGGAGCAATCATGTCAGTTTCAGGGAAGTCCAGATCTCAGCTTGCAGTCCATAGCTGATGCCGAAACAGAGTCAAAAAGGTGAAAATCTGCTGAGACAAATTCAGACTAGAGACAGAAGTTAAGATTTGTCTGTTAAATGGAAAAAGTGAGAAATCCCAACACCAGGGAAAAACTCTTCTGGGATCCATTTGAGCTATGCCAGATCTAGGTCTTATGACCTTTTGATTTTTATAAACTCATATAAATTTTTGGTATCAGAAAAGTAACATATCAGCTAATCTAATACAGCAACATTTTGAGAGTAACAGATAAAAAACTATATCCAACAGAATTGGTACCAGTCAGCTGTTATTTTTATATCTTTTATAAACAACTTAAGTGTGTCCATGTGGCAGCCTTTTTTTGGAGTTAACGGCATCTGAGCAGAGGAACTCAGCTTGGCTATTTTTCAAAGTCCAGTCTCTCACAGACTGACCTTGGTGGTCTTACAGTGGACTGCTCTGACCCTTAGAAACTCCGTGCAACCATAGTAACCAGACAGCAGGCTCTGTGCAACCTTGAGTAAACCCTCCTATATTTTGGCTAAGTAAGATTGCCTGCGAAACTGCTTGTACTTTTTTTTTTTTTTTTTTTACTTAAGTGTTAACCTGACGCCCATTAAATTGATACTTTGATCAGTATGTAGACCAACATTTTTTAGATTTTTATAACCTGAACTCCTATATCCTCAGACCCTATATAAACCTTATATTTTTTTATTTAACTATTAATATAAGACATTGGCAACTGATGTAAAGCCTGTGAGCAGGGCAAACCTGTTTTGTTTGGCTTTTTTTTAATACAAAATATATAGTACACAGTAGTTTTAACTAACTAATGAACTGTCCAATGAGCTGATAGTGAACCTAACTGTCTGCTCTTTAACTGCCAAGTTACTGTTAACTAAGCCTAGCCTTTTAGCCTAGCTGTCAATGTGATCAGAGACCTGAGAAGGATAAATTATGAGCTAAGTACCAATCAAAAGGACAGAGATGACTAGTTAGTCCATTACCTAGGCAGTGTCCCTGGCTCCTATGTTCTCCTGGCTTTTTGAGCAGAGGCAGTCCAGCCATCAGGCATAGAGGATGAGAAACTGCTGCTGTGGAAAGAGGAACAGGAGAGATTGACCTCACCTTGCCTCTCACAATGTGAGACAATGGCTCTTCAGGTGTCCCCGGCTTTGTCCACAGTTTAGGCTGGGCCCTAGCAGTGGGCCAGTTGGGGCAGTATTGCCCAGTGGTTAGCATACCACAATCCAGAGTTGCAGTCATCTGTCGTTGTGTCCAAATCTTCTCAGAGACCTTGGGAGCTACTGCCAGGATTTTGGGACTTTCTGCCACAATAAACTTACATATGTTAAAATGCCATATTCATCAGATCTCTGATAAGCTTGAGGGCCAGCATATCTGAGTTACTCTTTGTTTTTATCATCTGTTTTAAACTGTGTCCTATAAAACAGAATGCTATTTAATCTAGTTCTAGCATATTTCTGAGATGCATGTTTTAGAACTATATATTTTAAGACAAATAGGCAAACTTTATAGTTACCCATCCTAGGCTTAACCTTAAAAAAAAATTGAAC
This sequence comes from Meriones psammophilus, assembly GCA_036365155.1. NCBI lineage: Eukaryota > Metazoa > Chordata > Mammalia > Rodentia > Muridae > Meriones > Meriones psammophilus. The sequence goes on along the minus strand of JAEOAE010003345.1, from coordinate 11,855 downwards.
AAGGAGACTAGGTAAGGCTCAACTGCAGTATTTAGCATGACTTTAAATATGCTCTTTCTGAACTAAAATCAAAGCAAACCTTTTAATCTGATACAGTTCATAGAAAGGCTAGCAAATCTTGCTACCCTACCACTTGCATTAAAATTAAACAGTAAAAAGCTTTTGCACTTAACACTGATATGACTATACATAACTGAGATACCTGAACAAAATGGTGGCAAACTCATAGTTTTACCCTCTTTATCTCTGAACCAGTATGGCGGCTGGCCACGTAACTGAACTCAGCTGGAAGTCCTAAACAAACATGGCAGCAAAACTACAGCTTTATGTGCTCTCTATCCCTGAACCATCATGGCAGCTAGCCATGTGTTAGCACAGGCTATGACTGACAATACCAAAATAGCCATTAGGTGCTGTTGATGATACAGAAAACACTGTGGAGCATCCATAATCCCCACAACCAAAAGTTCCCAGTGATCAAACAAGCTTTAGAAGAATTACTTTAGCCATACCAAACCTATCAGCTAGCTCTCTGGCTTTTTATAACACATCCACTAACCTTCTGCAACATTCTATATACCTTCAGGTTCCTAGCTTTCTTTTTCTGGCTTAACCAGACATGCTTACTTTCTTGCTTTCTTTTTTTGCTTTTCAGACAACATAAAAACTCTACTAAAATCCTTTCCATTTTGACATAATCCTGCAGAAGCCCAGAGTCTACGTGACGATTTGCTTTCTATACATTACTATAAAGAGGAGTTTTGAAACGGCCATTTTTTAAATAACTTTTCTGTAGCGGATAAGATGATCACAAAACAGCTTAACAAACAAACAGCTCTCCACAAGATACATTTTAAAAACTGCAATTTTTTCAGTTAGCACAAACAATACGGCAGGGTTTTATTTAGTAAAATTAATAAAATACCCAAGATCATTGTCATACCCAAATGCCTGATAAACTTTAAACATTTTACAGCCTTAAACATTTCAAAACCAGATTTTAAAACCAGAATTTACCAGTGTAAGCAATTTAATTTTTAAAACCAATACCAATTAACCAATTAAAATAAGTTATCCTTTTAACCTAGAAGGAAATGAGAATTAATGTCCACCAGCTGGCCAAATTCCCAGGAACTATAATTTTAAAAGTTGAAACTAGATTTTAAGACCAAACTTTATCAGTGAAAACAACCTAATCTTCAGAACCAATATCAACTTAGAATAAGACTTTCTTCTTATCCTAAAAGGAAATAAAATCATTTTGACTCAGCGATTTTGCAAACTTTGTTTTTTTTATTTCCTGAGCCACACCATGTGGCAATTTACACTGTTGTTATTTAAACATGTGCATTTATAGACCCTACAAACACGTAGACACATATACGTAGGCCCAGCCCTAGCCCCTAGCCCTAGCCCGCTAGCCCAAACCCCTTGCCCTAGCCCCCTAGCCCTATCCCTAGAAACTAACCCTAGCCTCCTAGCCACCTACCCCCTAGCCCCACTAGCCCTAGCCACCTAGTCATAGCCCTAGTCCTAGCCCCTTAGCACTATTCCCCTAGCCCCAGCCCAAGAACCCTAGCACTAGCCCTAGCCCTAGCCGTAAACCCAGCCCTAGCCCCCCTAACCCCCTAGGCTCAGCCCTAGCCCTAGCCCCCCAGCCCTATCCCACTAGCCCCATCCCTAGCCCCCAAGCCCTAGCCCTAGCACCCTAGCCCTATCCCACTAGCCCCAGCCCTAGCCCCCTAGCCCTAGACCTAGCCCCCTAGTCCCTAGCCCCTAGCCATAGCCCCCTAGCCATAGCCATAGCCCTAACCCTAACCTTGACCGTGAATCTGACCCTGACCCTAACCCTAACCCAAACCCTAACCCTAACCCCCTAACCCTAACCCTAACCCTAACCCTAACCCACTAACCCAAACCCTAACCCTGACTTTAATCTGTAACCCTGACCCTAACCCCTAATCCTAACCCTAAACCCCCTTACCCTGACCCTGACCCTGACACTGACACTTACCCTGACCCCTAACCCTAACCATAACCCTAACCTTAACCCTAACCCTAACCCCCAACCCTGACCCTAATCCTAAACCTAACCCTAACTTTAACACTAACCCTAACTGTAACCTAACCCTAACCTAAACCCCAACCCCAACACCAAACCCAAGCCTAACCCCAACCCTAACCCTAACCCTAACCCTAACCCTAACCTCTAACCTAACCCTAACCCTCTAACCCTAACACTCACCCTAACCCTAACCCCAAACCCTAACCCTAACCCCTAACCCTAACCCTAACCCTAATCCTAACCCTCACCACCTCTAACCTCACCCAACCCTAACCAAAATCCTAACCCTAACCCTAACCCCCAACATAACCCTAACCCTAACCCTAACCCTAACATTAATTCAAATTTAGAATTGGCAAGGAGTTTCATAAAAGTTTTCATGTTACAGCTGAGAAATTGCGCCATCGATTTGACATAACTAGAAAAGAAGCTAGAGATATTGTTACCCAATGTCAAAATTGTTGTCAGTTCTTACCTATGCCTCATGTTGGGATTAATCCCAGAGGAATCCGCCCCACTACAAGTGTGGCAGATGGATGTTACTCACATTTCATTGTTTGCAAACTTCAATATTTGCATGTTTCTGTTGATACTTACTCTGAGTTGAGTTTGCTTCTCCGCTTAACTGGAGAAAGGGCAGCCCATGTTATTCAACATTGCCTAGAGGCATGGATTGCCTGTGGAAAGCCCAAAATTCTAAAAACTGCCAATGGGCCAGCCTATACTTCTCAAAAATTTGGACAGTTTTGTCATCCAATAAAAGTGACCCATCTAACGGTTCCCATATAACCTCAAAGTGAGGGTATTATTAAACATGCTCACCGCACCCTAAAATCCTACTTTAATAATAAAACAAAAGGAGAGTCCAGGAGGCTCTGCCTCAGTGCCACGAGTGACCGTTTCCTTGGCACTCTTCACACTCAATTTTTTGAATTTGGACAGTCAAGGCCATTCAAGTGGCTGATCGCCACTGCTTAGAGCCTAATAGGCCCAAGGAAATGATCAAATGGAAGGATGTCTTAACTGGTCAATGGAAAGGCCCGGATCCTATCTTAATAAGATCCAGGGAGCTGTCTGTGTTTTCCCACAGGAAGAAAACAATCCATTCTGGGTACCGAGCGCCACGCAAAAGCTGGTGACAGCTGAAGATGATCTTTCCACAGATACACCTGCTACCACTTGAAGAGTCAAGGGCGGGCGAGGATGACCACTAATTCTACTCGAGTGGATTCATCGCCACAGATGGCTTATTACCCTGGGTTTCTTCTGCCTTTTCTTACTTTAAGATTGGGTGGGGGTTGGAATGTTTGGTGCAGCACTATGTTGTGGCTTAGTGTTTTTACTCTGGTTGTTCTGCAAACTCAATACCCAACATAAACGTGACTAGGTCGTGATCTCGCAAACGCCAGGCCTTTGAAACAAGGATCATCTCCCAAAATTTTTTATCCATGTTAAAAAATTAAAACAGACTGTGACACTCAGTCGATGCACCTCAGGGGTTTTACCCATTGCCCTGAGTCAATGAGTGATCCAAGTCAATGTTGCCTTTGCCTAAGCGGCTATGGTACCTAGATAGGAGAATGACAGCCCTTGCACTCCCTGGAATTTTATTCCATTGCATGGGAATGGGTGTCACCTCCTTTTTTAATCTTCTCCCTTAGGCCCTGCACCCAGAGGACTTGTCTCCATTGCACCTGGTGGGGTAAGGAAGTGATCTAAAGCTCTTGATCGCTTACTCCCCAAAGAAGGAGCTCGCTTGATCGAGCTTAGGGCTCTCTTGTGCCACGCTGATAGACTTTAAGGCAGTTTTAATTTATTAAACCAAAAGGGGATGTGGAGAGCTGAGACTCAGACGCCACTAGGTGGCTCTGACATTTTGCCCTCAAAACTGTAAAAAAAATACCCTCCAGTATACATGCACGGGTTGCGCAAATTGCGTAAGCACGCTACGCACGCTGGGCCCGAGTCATCAGGCGGGGTAAAGAGTGAGCAGCCAATCGGGGTATTTACAAGTCACTTAGGTTTGACCAGGGTTTATATAAACAGCGCCACTTCTGGGCCCTGGCGCTCTCCTCCCTCTCCTCCTCTCCCTCTCCCTGCCCGGGGCTTACCCGCCCTGGCCGTGGCCCATGGGAAGCCGCAATGTCTGTTGGCCAATGCGAGTGCCGCCCACGCCCGCGAGGTGGCCGGGCCCGCTCTCCTCTCCTCCTTTCATCAATTGACTGTAATAAAGGCTTGTTGCGGAAGGACTCTTGTGCCCGCATGCATTTCTGCTGGCGAGACAATAACGCGGCTTCCAACCCTGACAGACCTGGCCCTGACCCTGACAGCCCTGGCCCTGGCCCTGACAGCCCTGGCCCTGGCCCTGGCAGCCCTGGCCGCGGGCCCTGATAGCCCTGACAGTCCTAGCCCTGGCAGCCCTTGCGCCCTCTCCTGGCCCTGGCCGTGGCAGCCCTGGCTCTGGCCCTGGCGCTTACCTTGACCCAACCTTTTTATCCCCAACCCTAACCCTAACCCTACAGCCCTGACACTGACCCTGCCCTGACCCTTGACCCTAACCCCTGACCCCCCTCACCCCCAGCCCTAGCCCGCCAGCCTTAGCCTGCTTGCCCCTAGCCCCTGGCAGCCCTGGCCCTAGCCCCCCAGCCCTGCCTCCCAGCCCCCCTAACCCCTAGCCCCCCCTGGCCCTAGCTCCCTAGTCCAGCCCTAGTCCCAGTCCCTAGCACTAGCCCCCCAGCCCCAGCCCTAGCCCCCTGCCTTAGCCCCAGCCCCCTAGCCCTAGCGCCAGACTCCAGCCCCAGGCCCAGCCCCCAGCCCTAGCCTCCCAGCCCCCTAGCCCCAGCCCCCATCCCTAGCCCCCTAGTCCCATCCTGAGTCCTAGTCCCCAGCACTTGCCCCTATCCCCAGCCCTAGCCCCAGCCCCAGCCCCCTACCCCAGCCCCCTTAGTCTCAGCCCCAGCCCCAGCCCCCCATCCCTATCCCCTTAGCCCCAGTCCTAGCCCCCTAGCCCTAGCCATAGCTCCCAGTCCCCGATCCCCCAGCCCTAGCCCCCCAGCCATAGCCCCAGCCCCAGCCCTAGTCATAGTCCTGGCCCCAGCCCTAGCCCCAGCCCCTAGCCCCAGACCCCAGCCCTAGTCTCCCAGCCCCCTAGCCTCAGCCGTAGCCTCCAGCAACCTATCCTCAGCCCCAGCCCCCAGCCCACTAGCCCAGCCCTTGCCTCCAGCCTCCCAGCCCCAGCCCCAGCCTTAGCCCCAGCCCCAACCCTAAACCTGACCCTGAATCTGACCTGAACCTAACCCTAACCCAAACCCTAACCCTAACTCCCTAACCCTAACCCTAACACTAACCCCAACCCTAACCCTAACTCTGACTTTAACCCCTAACCCTGACCCTAACCCCCCACCCCAACCCAAACCCTAACCCCTAACCCTGACCATGACGCTGACCCTGACCCCTGACCCCTAACCCAACCCTAAACCTAAACCTAACCCCAACCCTAACCCCAACCCCTTAACCCTAACCTCATCCTAACCCTAACTCCTAACCCCTTACCCTAACCCTAACCCCTAACCCTGACCCTAATCCTAAACCTAACCCTAACCCTAACACTAAACTCAAACCTAACCCTAACCCTAACCCCAACCCCTTAACCCTAACCTCATCCTAACCCCTAACCACTAACCCCTTAACCCTAACCCAACCCCCTAACCCTGACCCTAATCCTAAACCTAACCCTAACCCTAACACTAACCCTAACTGTAAACCTAACTCCTAACCTAAACCCCAACAGCAACCCCTACTTAAGCCTAAAACCAACCCTAACCCTAACCCAACCCTAACCCTAACCCTAACCCTAACCCTAACCTCTAACCCTAACCTCCAACACTGAACCCTAACACTGGCCCTAACCCTAACCCCTAACCCTAACCTCCCTAACCCCCAAACCCTAACCCTAACCCTAACCCTAACTTGTTCCTAAAAGGAACAAGTTTCCAACGAAAGAACAGGAAAGCAAAGCACTACTTTTAAACGGAATCACATGTGTGTTGCTCACTCAATTAGAATACAGGAAAAAATGAAAATGTTATTCTGATATGACCTCAAAGTGAGGGTATTATTAAACATGCTCACCTCACCCTAAAATCCTACTTAATAAAACAAAAGGGAGAGTCCAGGAGGCTCTGCCTCAGTGCCACGAAAGTGACCGCTTTCTGGCACTCTTCACACTCAATTTTTTGAATTTGGACAGTCAAGGCCATTCAAGGGCTGATCGCCACTGCTTAGGGCCTAATAGGCCCAAGGAAATGATCAAATGGAAGGATGTCTTAACTGGTCAATGGAAAGGCCCGATCCTATCTTAATGAGATCCAGGGGAGCTGTCTATATTTTCCCACAGGAAGAAATCAATCCATTCTGGGCACCGGAGCGCCTCGCAAAAAGCTGGTGACAGCTGAAGATGATCTTTCAACAGATACACCTGACCACTTGAAGAGTCAGGGCGCGAGGATGACTCACTAATTCTACACTGAGTGATTCATCGCCCACAGATGGCTTATTACCCTGGGTTTCTTCTGCCTTTTCTTACTTTAAGATTGGGTGGGGGTTGAATGTTTGGTGGAGCACTATGTTGTGGCTTAGTGTTTTTACTCTGGGTTGTTCTGCAAACTCAAACCCAACATAAACGTGACTAGGTCGCGATCTGCAAACACTTGTGGCCTTGAAACAAGGATCATCTCCCCCAAATTTGGTTATCCATGTTAAAATTAAAAACAGACTGTGACACTCCAGGCGATGCACCTCAGGGGTTTTACCCATTGCCCTGAGTCGATGAGTGATCCAAGTCAATATTGTCCTTGCCTAGCGGCATGGTACCTAGATAGAGGATGTCAGCCCTGTACTCCCTGGAATTTTATTCCATTGCACGGGAATGGGTGTCACCTCCTTTTTTAATCTTCTCCCTTAGTCCCTGCACCCAGAGGACTTATCTCCATTGCACCTGGTGGGGTAGGGAAGTAATCTAAAGCTCTTGATCGCTACTCCCAAAGAAGGAGCCCGCTTGATCGAGCTTTAGGCTCTCTTGTGCCAGGCTTATAGGCTTTAAGGCAGTTTTCATTTATTAAAACAAAAGGGGGATGCCCTAGAGCTGAGACTCAGACGCCACTAGTGGCAGACATTTGCCCTCAAAACTGTAAAAAAACCTCCAGCACACATGCACGGGTTGGCCAAATTGCATAAGCACGCTGCAGCATGCTGGGCCTGAGTCATCAGGCGGGCAAAGAGTGAGCAGCCACCTCCCCGGGCTTCCCCCCCTGGCCGGGCCCTTTTGGGAAGCCGATTTCTTTTGGGCCAATGCAAAAGGCCCGCCCCCCTGGAGGTGGCCGGGCCCCCCCCCTCTCCCCCCTTTTCCCATCAATTGACTGTAATAAAGGTTTTTTTGGAAGGACCCTTGTCCCCCAAAATTGCTTTTTTCCCGGGGGCAGAAACCCCGGGTTTCCCAACCCTTTGACAGCCCTTTGGCCCCTAAACCCTGACAGCCCCCCCTTTGGCCCTGACACCCCTGGCCCTGGCCCGGGCAGCCCTGGCCCGACCCTGAAGCCCTGGCCCTGGCCCGGGCACCCTTTGGGCCCTTTCCGGGCCCCGGGGCCCTGGCAGCCCGGGCCCGGGCCCCAGCTTCCCTTGGCCCTTTTTTATCCCCCTAAAAACCCTTTACGGCCCGGGCCGACCCTTTTCCCCTTTCCCGGGGGCCCTTTCCCGGGCCCCAACCCCCGGCCCCCCCCCTCCCCTTACCCTTGCCCCAACCGCCCCAACCCTCCCAACCCTCCCCCCCAAACCCCAACCCCAAACCCCTAACCCCGGGCCCCCCGCCCTACTCCCTTTTCCAGCCCCAGTCCTGGCCCCCTACCCCCCCCAGCCCCCCCCCGGGCCCCCCACCCCTTGGCCCCCCCCCCACCAGCCCAGCCCAAAGCCCCGGCCCCACCCCCCGGGGGCCCTCCCTCCTCCCCCAGCCCCCCGGCCCCTACCCACCCCGGTCCCACCTTTTGACCCAAATTCCCCAAAACCAAAACCTGCCCCCCCAAACCCCAGCCCTAGCCCCCCTACCCCCACCCCCTCCCCCCAAACCCCTTTGCTCCCTTAGCCCCTAGCCCCACCCTTTCCCTACCCCCAAAGTCCTAGCCCCTCCCTACCCCCTAGCCCCTAGCCCCCCCCTTCCCTACCCCCACTCCACCCTAGCCTGGGCCCTAAGCATCCCCCCAAAGCCCCAGCCCCACCCCCCCAGCCCCTAGCCCAGCCCCCTAGCCCCAGTCCCCTAGCCCCTAGCCTCAGCCAGTAGCCTCCTAGCAACCTATCCCTAGCCCCAGCCCCCAGCCCACTAGCTCCAGCGCCCTAGCCTTCCAGCTTCCACCCCAGCTCCTGTAGCCTTAGCTCCTCTAGCCCTAACCCTAAACCTGACTCCTGAATCTGACTCTGAACCTAACCTCAACCTAAACCCTAACCCTAACCCTAACCCTAACCCTAACACTAACCCCTAACTCCTAACCCCTAACTCTGACTTTAACTCTAACCCCTGACCCTCTAACCCCTGACCCCTAACTCCAAACCCTAACCCCAACTCCTGACTATGACGCTGACTTTGACTTTGACTTCAATTTTAATTCTTAATTTAATTCTAATTTTAATTCTAATTCTCAATTTTTAATCAATTCTTTATTCAATTTTAATTATTTAATTTTATTTAATTTTAATTTTTTAATTTTTGGATTTTACTTTAAATTCTAATTTTAATTCTAATATTTAAATTTAAATTCTAATTTTTAATTTTTAATTTTACCTTTAATTTTAATTTTTATTCTAATTTGTAATGATGCACTTCATTTTAATTTTTAATTTTTAATTCTTGACTTTATCTTAAATTTAATTTAATTTTAATAATCAACTTAACTGTGAACCCTAATTCCTAACTCTAAAACTCTAAATAGCAACTCTAATTCCTGCCAACCAACCTAACCCTAACTATAATCTAACTCCTAACTCTAACTCCTAACCTAACCTCTAACTCCTAACCCTAACACTCTAACCCTAACACTAGCCCTAACCCTAACTCCTAACCCTAACCCCAACCCAACCCCCCAAACCCTAACCCTAACCCTAACCCTAACTTGTTCCCAAAAGGAACAAGTTTCAACGTAAAGAACAGGAAAGCAAAGCATCACTTTTAAACTGAATCACATGTGTGTTGCTCCGCTCAATTAGGAATACAGGAAAATTGAAAATGTTATCTCAGATATGACCCTCAAAGTGAGGGTATTATTAAACATGCTCACCCCCACCCTAAAACCTACTTAATAAAACAAAAGGGAGAGTCCAGGAGGCTCTGCCTCAGTGCCAATGCAGTGACCGCTTCCTTGGCACTCTTCACACTCAATTCTCCTTGAATTTGACAGTCAAGGCCATTCGGGCGGCTGGGATCACATCGCTTAGGCCCAATAGGCCCAAGGAAATGATCAAATGGAAGGATGTCTTAACTGTCACGGAAGGTCTGATCCCATCTTAATGAGATCCAGGAGCTGTCTATGTTTTCCTACAGGAAGAAATCAACTATCTTGGGCACCGAGCGCCTCTCGCAGTGCTGGTGACAGCTGAAGATGATCTTCAACAGATACACCTGCTACCACTTGAAGAGTCAAGGGGGCGGGCGTGATGACCCACTTAATTCTACTCGAGGGATTCACGCCCACAGATGGCTTATTACCCTGGGTTTCTTCTGCCTTTTCTTACTTTAAGATTGTGGGGTTGAACAGCCTAGGAGACTTATGTTGTGGCTTAGTGTTTTTACTCTGGTTGCCTGCAAACTCAATACCCAACATAAACGTGACTAGGTCGCGATCTTGGTAAACATTCTCAGGCCTAAACAAGGATCACTTCCTAAAAATTTGGTTATCCATGTTAAAAATTAAAAATATAACGACATCTAGTCGATGCACTCAGGTTTTACCCATTGCCCTGGAGCTCGATGGGAGTGATCCAAGCCGACATTGCCTTTGCTTGCAAGCAGGGTGACTTAGATAGGAGGATGTCAGCCTTGCACTCCTGGAATTTTATCTCCATTGCACGGAATGGTGTCACCTTTTAATCTTCCCTTAGTCCCTGCACCCAGAGGACTTATCTCCATTGCACCTGGTGGGGTAAGAAGCACCCAGTTCTTGGATCGCCATCCCAAAGAAGGAACTCGCTGATCGAGCTTAGGGCCTCTCTTTGTGCCAGGCTTATAGGCTTTAAGGCAGTTTTCATTTATTAAAACAAAAGGGGGGATGTGGAGAGCTGAGACTCAGACGCCACTAGGTACGACATTTTGCCTCAAAACTGTAAAAACCCTCCAGTACACATGCGCGCACGGGTTGCAAATTGGCGTATACGCTTACACGCGGCCTGAGTCATCAGGCGGGTAAAGAGTGAGCAGCCAATCAGGTATTGACATGTCACTTAGGTGCGACTAGGCTTATATAAACAGCACCACTTGTGCCCTGGCGCTTCTCCTCTCCTCCCACCCTCCCTGCTTGGGGCTTGCCCACACCCTGGCCGGGCCTTAATGGGACGCCGAGGTGTCTGTCTGCCAATGCGAAAGTGCTGCCTGTGCCTCGTGAGGTGGCCAGGCCCACTCTCCCTCTCCCTCCTTTCTCTATCAATTGACTGTAATAAAGGTTTGCTGCGTATGACCCTTGTGCCCACAAGTATGCTTTTTTGCCGCCGTAAGCAGATTTAATCACGAGGCTTCCAACACCTTGACAGACCTTGGCCCCTGAACTGACAGCCCCACCCTGGCCCTGACAGCCTCGCCTCTGGTCTCTGACAGCCCTGGCTCCAGACCTCTGACAGACCTGGTCTGGCCCTGACAGCCTGGGCCCTGATTCTGACAGAGATCTGGGCCCTGATTCTGACAGCCCTGCCCTGGCAGCGTCCTGGCCCTGGCCCTGATGGCCCTGATAGCCCTGACGGCCCTGGCCGCAGCCCTTATGCCCTCTCCTGGGCCCTGGTCCTGGCTCCCAGACCTGGCCCTGGCCCTGGCCCTTGACCCTTGACCCTAACTTTGAACCCCTAACCCTAACCCTAACCCTAACTCCCTAACCCTAACCCTAACCCTAACCTTGACAGCCCTGACCCTGACTCCTGACTCTCGCACTTTCGGACTTGACCCTGACAGTCCTGGCTCCTGACTCCTGACAGCCCTGGCTCAGGCCCTGACAGCCCTGGCCCTGGCCCTGACAGCCCTAGTCCCAAGCTCCTGGCAGCTCCTGGGCCCTGGCTCCTCCTGCAGCCCCTGGTCCTGGCCCTGACCTGACCCCGGCTCCCACCTTTGACCCAACCCTTGACCCCTAAACCTAAATCCTGACCCCTAACCCTAACTCCTAGCCCTAGCTCCCCTAGCCCAGCCTGCAAGCCCAACCCCTGCTCCTAGCCCCTAGCCCCAGCCCTCCTAGCCCCATAGTCCTAGCCTCTCCTAGCCCCTAGCACCCTAGCCCACCATTCCCTACCCCCTACTCCTATCCTATGTCCTAGCCCTCAAGCACTAGCCCCACAGCCCCAGCCCCAGCCCACTAGCCCCTAGCCCCTAGCCCTCCTAGCCCCCAGCTCCCTAGCCCACTAGCCTCAGCCTTAGCCCCAGCCACCTAGGGCTATCTCGTGAGCCCCCAGCCCCTAGCACTCCTAGCCCTAGCTCCAGCCCTAGCCCCAGCCCCTAGTCCCTCAGCCCCTAGCCCCCAGCTCTAGCCCCCAGCCCCAGCCTCCTAGCCCC